>CM077215.1:34072206-34094706 GCA_039654625.1 Rhinogobio ventralis
AATTGCTTACAGCATTTGCTCTCTTCCTTCTCCATATCTTTATCAGGACTGATCAGTAACTTGACTCAGACTTATCTTAGTCAAAGTTAATACTCACCTGAAATTATAACAGCAAGAGATGGAGGCGGCGATCTTTGAACAACACAGCTGTGGCTTCTGCGTGATGAGACTGCAAAGTACACTATAAAAACAAAGTCACATGTACTGGTCTACGCCAATTTGGGTCACAATTTGTATTTTACTTGGGATCGTTCCAGATGCATCCCTGGCAAACAACCCTGTATCTATTTTTATTTTGTGGTTTCTAAACTAATAGCTTAATCCCTAACTGCCTGATTCTCTAAATTCGGGGTACCCCTATCTGAGATGGAGCAGGTTTGCGTTGTCTCCTGGACGTCCGCAGCGATCCAGGGACGTACTCCTGTAGGGGTAGTGACCGCAGCAATGCCCCGCTTGAGCATTCTTCGATTGCACTGTCTGCTACCGTTAACCGTAACGACGCTATCAACGAGTTCTTATACTATTAAACTTAGCATAATTAATCCTCACTCATCATCATCGCTCACTCCAATCACTCCAATCTCTTCCATTCAGACAGCCCTACCCGAATAATAAAAGCTTCCTACCTTGTTTGCTGCTTGCCAGGGGTATCACCTAAGAATGAGTGCCCGCATTCTCCACCAAAACTGTTAGGGGAAAACAGTTTAGGACCCAAGACCAGTTGTGAAGAATGAAGACCAAGAGACAGGAGTGCAATTAATAAAAAAAAAATAAACTGAAGAATAGTTTGCAGTTTCATCAGCAGAAGCCAGCTTCAAGTCTCACAAGGAGTTCGTAGGTCGCGTTCTACCTCTACCTTTTTTCGTACATGCAATTTCTCAACAGTTATACTCTTTTCAAGGTCTAGCTACGTCATTACTGCAGGTTCAATGATTCTGATTGGCTAAGAGAAAATAGATAGTCATAGTAAATTTCTTAAAGAAAGAAGTGCAGGCAATAGTACACGCAATATTCATCTTTATTCTTTAGTGTTTCAGTAAAAGGAAATAATATAAAATGAATAAAATATAATATAAAATAAATATAAATAAAAGCATATAATTCAGTCAAAAGAACATTCAAACTAGAAGAAATAATTTAAATCATCTTCATATGTAGAAGGATAGATATGGATTAAGGCTTTGATTATAAATTTAATTAGGATATATATATATATATGTCAATTGAAGCGGCAGTGGATTTCAGAATCCACACCTTCAGTATGGATATGTATGGATAGATGGATAAATGGATATGTATGGATAGATGGATAAATGGATATGTATGGATAGATGGATAAATGGATGGATGGATGGATAAATGGATATGTATGGATGGATGGATGGATGGATAATTGGATGGATGGATGTATGGATATGTATGGATGGATGGATAAATGGATATGTATGGATGGATGGATAAATGGATGGATGGATGGATGGATGGATAAATGGATATGTATGGATGGATGGATAAATGGATGGATGGATGGATGGATAAATGGATATGTATGGATGGATGGATGGATGGATAAATGGATATGTATGGATAGATGGATAAATGGATGGATGGATGGATGGATGGATGGATGGATGGATAAATGGATATGTATGGATGTATGGATGGATGGATAAATAGATGGATGGATGGATGGATGGATGGATAAATGGATATGTATGTATGGATGGATGGATAAATGGATGGATGGATGGATGGATAAATGGATAAATGGATGGATGGATGGATGGCTAAATGGATAAATGGATGGATGGATGCATGGATAAATGGATATGTATGGATAGATGGATAAATGGATGGATGGATGGATGGATGGATAAATGGATATGTATGGATGGATGTATGGATGGATAAATGGATATGTATGGATAGACGGATAAATGGATGGATGGATGGATGGATGGATGGATAAATGGATATGTATGGATGGATGGATGGATAAATGGATGGATGGATGGATGGATAAATGGATATGTATGAATGGATGGATGGATAAATGGATGGATGGATGGATAAATGGATGAATGGATGGATGTATGGATATGTATGGATGGATGGATAAATGGATATGTATGGATGGATGGATAAATGGATGGATGGATGGATGGATGGATAAATGGATATGTATAGATAGATGGATAAATGGATGGATGGATGGATGGATGGATGGACGGATGGATGGATAAATGGATATGTATGGATGGATGGATGAATAAATGTATGGATGGATGGATGGATGGATAAATGGATATGTATGGATGGATGGATAAATGGATGGATGGATGGATAAATGGATGGATGTATAGATATGTATGGATGGATGGATAAATGGATATGTATGTATGGATGGATAAATGGATGGATGGATGGATAAATGGATGGATGGATGGATGGATAGATGGATAAATGGATGGATGGATGGATGGATGGATAAATGGATATGTATGTATGGATGGATGGATAAATGGATGGATGGATGGATGGATAAATGGATAAATGGATGGATGGATGGATGGATAAATGGATATGTATGAATGGATGGATGGATAAATGGATGGATGGATGGATGGATAAATGGATGAATGGATGGATGTATGGATATGTATGGATGGATGGATAAATGGATATGTATGGATGGATGGATAAATGGATGGATGGATGGATGGATGGATAAATGGATATGTATAGATAGATGGATAAATGGATGGATGGATGGATGGATGGATGGACGGATGGATAAATGGATATGTATGGATGGATGGATGAATAAATGTATGTATGGATGGATGGATGGATAAATGGATATGTATGGATGGATGGATAAATGGATGGATGGATGGATAAATGGATGGATGTATAGATATGTATGGATGGATGGATAAATGGATATGTATGTATGGATGGATAAATGGATGGATGGATGGATGGATAAATGGATGGATGGATGGATGGATAAATGGATGGATGGATAGATGGATAAATGGATGGATGGATGGATGGATAAATGGATATGTATGTATGGATGGATGGATAAATGGATGGATGGATGGATGGATAAATGGATATGTATGGCTGGATGGATGGATAAATGGATGGATGGATGGATGGATGGCTAAATGGATAAATGGATGGATGGATGCATGGATAAATGGATATGTATGGATAGATGGATAAATGGATGGATGGATGGATGGATGGATGGATAAATGGATATGTATGGATGGATGTATGGATGGATAAATGGATATGTATGGATAGATGGATAAATGGATGGATGGATGGATAAATGGATATGTATGGATGTATGGATGGATAAATGGATGGATGGATGGATGGATAAATGGATATGTATGGATGGATGGATGGATAAATGGATGGATGGATAAATGGATGGATGGATGGATGGATGGATATGGATGGATAAATGGATAAATGGATAAATGGATGGATGGATGGATGGATGGATAAATGGATATGTATGGATAGATGGATGGATGGATGGATGGATGGACGGATGGATAAATGGATATGTATGGATGGATAAATGGATGGATGGATGGATGGATAAATGAATGGATGGATGGATAAATGGATGGATGTATGGATATGTATGGATGGATGGATAAATGGATATGTATGTATGGATGGATAAATGGATGGATGGATGGATAAATGGATGGATGGATGGATGGATAAATGGATGGATGGATGGATAAATGGATGGATGGATGGATGGATGTATGGATATGGATGGATGGATGGCTAAATGGATAAATGGATGGATGGATGCATGGATAAATGGATATGTATGGATAGATGGATAAATGGATGGATGGATGGATGGATGGATGGATAAATGGATATGTATGGATGGATGTATGGATGGATAAATGGATATGTATGGATAGATGGATAAATGGATGGATGGATGGATGGATGGATGGATAAATGGATATGTATGGATGTATGGATGGATAAATGGATGGATGGATGGATGGATGGATAAATGGATATGTATGGATGGATGGATGGATAAATGGATGGATGGATAAATGGATGGATGGATGGATGGATGGATATGTATGGATGGATGGATAAATGGATGGATGGATGGATGGATGGATGGATAAATGGATATGTATGGATAGATGGATAAATGGATGGATGGATGGATGGATGGACGGATGGATAAATGGATAAATGGATGGATGGATAAATGGATAGATGTATGGATATGTATGGATGGATGGATGGATGGATAAATGGATGGATGTATGGATATGTATGGATGGATGGATAAATGGATATGTATGTATGGATGGATAAATGGATGGATGGATGGATAAATGGATGAATGGATGGATGTATGGATATGTATGGATGGATGGATAAATGGATATGTATGGATGGATGGATAAATGGATGGATGGATGGATGGATGGATAAATGGATATGTATAGATAGATGGATAAATGGATGGATGGATGGATGGATGGATGGATGGATGGACGGATGGATGGATAAATGGATATGTATGGATGGATGGATGAATAAATGTATGGATGGATGGATGGATGGATAAATGGATATGTATGGATGGATGGATAAATGGATGGATAAATGGATGGATAAATGGATGGATGTATAGATATGTATGGATGGATGGATAAATGGATATGTATGTATGGATGGATAAATGGATGGATGGATGGATAAATGGATGGATGGATGGATGGATAAATGGATGGATGGATAGATGGATAAATGGATGGATGGATGGATGGATGGATAAATGGATATGTATGTATGGATGGATGGATAAATGGATGGATGGATGGATGGATAAATGGATAAATGGATGGATGGATGGATGGATAAATGGATATGTATGAATGGATGGATGGATAAATGGATGGATGGATGGATGGATAAATGGATGAATGGATGGATGTATGATATGTATGGATGGATGGATAAATGGATATGTATGGATGGATGGATAAATGGATGGATGGATGGATGGATGGATAAATGGATATGTATAGATAGATGGATAAATGGATGGATGGATGGATGGATGGATGGATGGACGGATGGATAAATGGATATGTATGGATGGATGGATGAATAAATGTATGGATGGATGGATGGATGGATAAATGGATATGTATGGATGGATGGATAAATGGATGGATGGATGGATAAATGGATGGATGTATAGATATGTATGGATGGATGGATAAATGGATATGTATGTATGGATGGATAAATGGATGGATGGATGGATGGATAAATGGATGGATGGATGGATGGATAAATGGATGGATGGATAGATGGATAAATGGATGGATGGATGGATGGATAAATGGATATGTATGTATGGATGGATGGATAAATGGATGGATGGATGGATGGATGGATAAATGGATATGTATGGCTGGATGGATGGATAAATGGATGGATGGATGGATGGATGGATGGCTAAATGGATAAATGGATGGATGGATGCATGGATAAATGGATATGTATGGATAGATGGATAAATGGATGGATGGATGGATGGATGGATGGATAAATGGATATGTATGGATGGATGTATGGATGGATAAATGGATATGTATGGATAGATGGATAAATGGATGGATGGATGGATGGATGGATAAATGGATATGTATGGATGTATGGATGGATAAATGGATGGATGGATGGATGGATGGATGGATAAATGGATATGTATGGATGGATGGATGGATAAATGGATGGATGGATAAATGGATGGATGGATGGATGGATGGATATGGATGGATAAATGGATAAATGGATAAATGGATGGATGGATGGATGGATGGATGGATAAATGGATATGTATGGATAGATGGATAAATGGATGGATGGATGGATGGATGGATGGACGGATGGATAAATGGATATGTATGGATGGATAAATGGATGGATGGATGGATGGATAAATGAATGGATGGATGGATAAATGGATGGATGTATGGATATGTATGGATGGATGGATAAATGGATATGTATGTATGGATGGATAAATGGATGGATGGATGGATAAATGGATGGATGAATGGATGGATAAATGGATGGATGGATGGATAAATGGATGGATGGATGGATGGATGTATGGATATGGATGGATGGATGGCTAAATGGATAAATGGATGGATGGATGCATGGATAAATGGATATGTATGGATAGATGGATAAATGGATGGATGGATGGATGGATGGATGGATAAATGGATATGTATGGATGGATGTATGGATGGATAAATGGATATGTATGGATAGATGGATAAATGGATGGATGGATGGATGGATGGATGGATAAATGGATATGTATGGATGTATGGATGGATAAATGGATGGATGGATGGATGGATGGATAAATGGATATGTATGGATGGATGGATGGATAAATGGATGGATGGATAAATGGATGGATGGATGGATGGATGGATATGTATGGATGGATGGATAAATGGATGGATGGATGGATGGATGGATGGATAAATGGATATGTATGGATAGATGGATAAATGGATGGATGGATGGATGGATGGATGGACGGATGGATAAATGGATAAATGGATGGATGGATAAATGGATGGATGTATGGATATGTATGTATGGATGGATGGATGGATAAATGGATGGATGTATGGATATGTATGGATGGATGGATAAATGGATATGTATGTATGGATGGATAAATGGATGGATGGATGGATAAATGGATGGATGGATGGATGGATAAATGGATGGATGGATGGATGGATAAATGGATGGATGGATGGATGGATGTATGGATATGTATGGATGGATGGATAAATGGATATGTATGGATGGATGGATAAATGGATGGATGGATGGATGGATAAATGGATATGTATGGATAAATGGATGGATGGGTGGATGGATGGATGGACGGATGGATAAATGGATATGTATGGATGGATGGATAAATGGATGGATGGATGGATGGATGGATAAATGAATGGATGGATGGATAAATGGATGGATGGATGGATGGATGGATATGTATGGATGGATGGATAAATGGATATGTATGTATGGATGGATAAATGTATGTATGGATGGATAAATGGATGGATGGATGGATGAATGGATAAATGGATGGATGGATGGATGGATAAATGGATGGATGGGTGGATGGATGGATGGATGGATGGATAAATGCATGGATGGATGGATAAATGGATGGATGGATGGATGGATGGATGGATGGATAAATGGATGGATGTATGGATATGGATGGATGGATGGATGGATAAATGGATGTATGGATGGATGGATGGATAAATGGATATGTATGGATGGATGGATGGATAAATGGATGGATGGATAAATGGATGGATGGATGGATGGATGGATATGTATGGATGGATGGATAATGGATGGATGGATGGATGGATGGATGGATGGATGGATGGATAAATGGATATGTATGGATAGATGGATAAATGGATGGATGGATGGATGGATGGACGGATGGATAAATGGATAAATGGATGGATGGATAAATGGATAGATGTATGGATATGTATGGATGGATGGATGGATGGATAAATGGATGGATGTATGGATATGTATGGATGGATGGATAAATGGATATGTATGTATGGATGGATAAATGGATGGATGGATGGATAAATGGATGAATGGATGGATGTATGGATATGTATGGATGGATGGATAAATGGATATGTATGGATGGATGGATAAATGGATGGATGGATGGATGGATGGATAAATGGATATGTATAGATAGATGGATAAATGGATGGATGGATGGATGGATGGATGGATGGACGGATGGATGGATAAATGGATATGTATGGATGGATGGATGAATAAATGTATGGATGGATGGATGGATGGATAAATGGATATGTATGGATGGATGGATAAATGGATGGATGGATGGATAAATGGATGGATGTATAGATATGTATGGATGGATGGATAAATGGATATGTATGTATGGATGGATAAATGGATGGATGGATGGATAAATGGATGGATGGATGGATGGATAAATGGATGGATGGATAGATGGATAAATGGATGGATGGATGGATGGATGGATAAATGGATATGTATGTATGGATGGATGGATAAATGGATGGATGGATGGATGGATAAATGGATAAATGGATGGATGGATGGATGGATAAATGGATATGTATGAATGGATGGATGGATAAATGGATGGATGGATGGATGGATAAATGGATGAATGGATGGATGTATGATATGTATGGATGGATGGATAAATGGATATGTATGGATGGATGGATAAATGGATGGATGGATGGATGGATGGATAAATGGATATGTATAGATAGATGGATAAATGGATGGATGGATGGATGGATGGATGGATGGACGGATGGATAAATGGATATGTATGGATGGATGGATGAATAAATGTATGGATGGATGGATGGATGGATAAATGGATATGTATGGATGGATGGATAAATGGATGGATGGATGGATAAATGGATGGATGTATAGATATGTATGGATGGATGGATAAATGGATATGTATGTATGGATGGATAAATGGATGGATGGATGGATGGATAAATGGATGGATGGATGGATGGATAAATGGATGGATGGATAGATGGATAAATGGATGGATGGATGGATGGATAAATGGATATGTATGTATGGATGGATGGATAAATGGATGGATGGATGGATGGATGGATAAATGGATATGTATGGCTGGATGGATGGATAAATGGATGGATGGATGGATGGATGGATGGCTAAATGGATAAATGGATGGATGGATGCATGGATAAATGGATATGTATGGATAGATGGATAAATGGATGGATGGATGGATGGATGGATGGATAAATGGATATGTATGGATGGATGTATGGATGGATAAATGGATATGTATGGATAGATGGATAAATGGATGGATGGATGGATGGATGGATAAATGGATATGTATGGATGTATGGATGGATAAATGGATGGATGGATGGATGGATGGATGGATAAATGGATATGTATGGATGGATGGATGGATAAATGGATGGATGGATAAATGGATGGATGGATGGATGGATGGATATGGATGGATAAATGGATAAATGGATAAATGGATGGATGGATGGATGGATGGATGGATAAATGGATATGTATGGATAGATGGATAAATGGATGGATGGATGGATGGATGGATGGACGGATGGATAAATGGATATGTATGGATGGATAAATGGATGGATGGATGGATGGATAAATGAATGGATGGATGGATAAATGGATGGATGTATGGATATGTATGGATGGATGGATAAATGGATATGTATGTATGGATGGATAAATGGATGGATGGATGGATAAATGGATGGATGAATGGATGGATAAATGGATGGATGGATGGATAAATGGATGGATGGATGGATGGATGTATGGATATGGATGGATGGATGGCTAAATGGATAAATGGATGGATGGATGCATGGATAAATGGATATGTATGGATAGATGGATAAATGGATGGATGGATGGATGGATGGATGGATAAATGGATATGTATGGATGGATGTATGGATGGATAAATGGATATGTATGGATAGATGGATAAATGGATGGATGGATGGATGGATGGATAAATGGATATGTATGGATGTATGGATGGATAAATGGATGGATGGATGGATGGATGGATAAATGGATATGTATGGATGGATGGATGGATAAATGGATGGATGGATAAATGGATGGATGGATGGATGGATGGATATGTATGGATGGATGGATAAATGGATGGATGGATGGATGGATGGATGGATAAATGGATATGTATGGATAGATGGATAAATGGATGGATGGATGGATGGATGGATGGACGGATGGATAAATGGATAAATGGATGGATGGATAAATGGATGGATGTATGGATATGTATGTATGGATGGATGGATGGATAAATGGATGGATGTATGGATATGTATGGATGGATGGATAAATGGATATGTATGTATGGATGGATAAATGGATGGATGGATGGATAAATGGATGGATGGATGGATGGATAAATGGATGGATGGATGGATGGATAAATGGATGGATGGATGGATGGATGTATGGATATGTATGGATGGATGGATAAATGGATATGTATGGATGGATGGATAAATGGATGGATGGATGGATGGATAAATGGATATGTATGGATAAATGGATGGATGGGTGGATGGATGGATGGACGGATGGATAAATGGATATGTATGGATGGATGGATAAATGGATGGATGGATGGATGGATGGATAAATGAATGGATGGATGGATAAATGGATGGATGGATGGATGGATGGATATGTATGGATGGATGGATAAATGGATATGTATGTATGGATGGATAAATGTATGTATGGATGGATAAATGGATGGATGGATGGATGAATGGATAAATGGATGGATGGATGGATGGATAAATGGATGGATGGGTGGATGGATGGATGGATGGATGGATAAATGCATGGATGGATGGATAAATGGATGGATGGATGGATGGATGGATGGATAAATGGATGGATGTATGGATATGGATGGATGGATGGATAAATGGATATGTATGTATGGATGGATAAATGGATGGATGGATGGATGGATAAATGGATGGATGGATGGATGGATGGATAAATGGATATGTATGGATGGATGGATAAATGGATGGATGGATGGATAAATGGATGGATGGATGGATGGATATGTATGGATGTATGGATGGGTGGATGGATAAATGGATATGTATGGATGGATGGATGGATGGATGGATAAATGGATGGATGGATGGATAAATGGATGGATGGATGGATAAATGGATGGATGGATGGATAAATGGATGGATGGATGGATTGATGGATGGATGGATGGATAAATGGATGGATGTATGTATATGTATGGATGGATAAATGGATAGATGGATGAATGGATAAATGGATGGATGGATGAATGGATGGATAAATGGATGGATGGATAAATGGATGAATGTATGTATATGTATGGATGGATGGATAAATGGATGGATAGATGAATGGATAAATGGATGGATGGATGAATGGATAAATGGATAAATGGATGGATGGATGGATGGATGGATGGATAAATGGATGGATGGATGGATGGATAAATGGATGGATGGATGAATGGATAAATGGATGGATGGATAAATGGATGGATGGATGGATGGATAAATGGATGGATGGATGGATGGATGGGTGGATAAATGGATGGATGGATGAATGGATAAATGGATGGATGGATAAATGGATGGATGGATGGATGGATAAATGGATGGATGGATAAATGGATGGATGGATGGATGGATAAATGGATGGATGGATGGATGGATGGGTGGATAAATGGATGGATGGATGAATGGATAAATGGATGGATGGATGAATGGATAAATGGATAAATGGATGGATGGATGGATGGATGGATGGATGGATAAATGGATGGATGGATGGATGGATAAATGGATGGATGGATGAATGGATAAATGGATGGATGGATAAATGGATGGATGGATGGATGGATAAATGGATGGATGGATGGATGGATGGGTGGATAAATGGATGGATGCATGGATGGATGGATGGATGGATAAATGGATGGATGGATGGATGGTTGGATGTACGTATGGATGTATGTATTTATGTATGTATGGGATGGATAAATGGATTGATGTAGATATATGGATGGATGTATGGATGGATGTATGGATAGATGAATGAATGGATAGATGGATGAATGGTGGATGGATGTTTAAATGGATGTATGGATGAATGAATGTATGGATGGATAAATGGATGGATGGATGGATGGATAAATGAATGGATGGATGGATAAATGGATGGATGTATGGATATGTATGGATGGATGGATAAATGGATATGTATGTATGGATGGATAAATGGATGGATGGATGGATAAATGGATGGATGGATGGATGGATAAATGGATGGATGGATGGATAAATGGATGGATGGATGGATGGATGTATGGATATGGATGGATGGATGGCTAAATGGATAAATGGATGGATGGATGCATGGATAAATGGATATGTATGGATAGATGGATAAATGGATGGATGGATGGATGGATGGATGGATAAATGGATATGTATGGATGGATGTATGGATGGATAAATGGATATGTATGGATAGATGGATAAATGGATGGATGGATGGATGGATGGATGGATAAATGGATATGTATGGATGTATGGATGGATAAATGGATGGATGGATGGATGGATGGATAAATGGATATGTATGTATGGATGGATGGATAAATGGATGGATGGATAAATGGATGGATGGATGGATGGATGGATATGTATGGATGGATGGATAAATGGATGGATGGATGGATGGATGGATGGATAAATGGATATGTATGGATAGATGGATAAATGGATGGATGGATGGATGGATGGACGGATGGATAAATGGATAAATGGATGGATGGATAAATGGATGGATGTATGGATATGTATGGATGGATGGATGGATGGATAAATGGATGGATGTATGGATATGTATGGATGGATGGATAAATGGATATGTATGTATGGATGGATAAATGGATGGATGGATGGATAAATGGATGGATGGATGGATGGATAAATGGATGGATGGATGGATGGATAAATGGATGGATGGATGGATGGATGTATGGATATGTATGGATGGATGGATAAATGGATATGTATGGATGGATGGATAAATGGATGGATGGATGGATGGATAAATGGATATGGATGGATGGGTGGATGGATGGATGGACGGATGGATAAATGGATATGTATGGATGGATGGATAAATGGATGGATGGATGGATGGATGGATAAATGAATGGATGGATGGATAAATGGATGGATGGATGGATATGTATGGATGGATGGATAAATGGATATGTATGTATGGATGGATAAATGTATGTATGGATGGATAAATGGATGGATGGATGGATGAATGGATAAATGGATGGATGGATGGATGGATAAATGGATGGATGGGTGGATGGATGGATGGATGGATGGATAAATGCATGGATGGATGGATAAATGGATGGATGGATGGATGGATGGATAAATGGATGGATGTATGGATATGGATGGATGGATGGATAAATGGATATGTATGTATGGATGGATAAATGGATGGATGGATGGATGGATAAATGGATGGATGGATGGATGGATAAATGGATATGTATGGATGGATGGATAAATGGATGGATGGATGGATAAATGGATGGATGGATGGATGGATGGATATGTATGGATGGGTGGATGGATAAATGGATATGTATGGATGGATGGATGGATGGATGGATGGATAAATGGATGGATGGATGGATAAATGGATGGATGGATGGATAAATGGATGGATGGATGGATAAATGGATGGATGGATGGATTGATGGATGGATGGATGGATAAATGGATGGATGTATGTATATGTATGGATGGATAAATGGATAGATGGATGAATGGATAAATGGATGGATGGATGAATGGATGGATGGATAAATGGATGGATGGATAAATGGATGAATGTATGTATATGTATGGATGGATGGATAAATGGATGGATGGATGAATGGATAAATGGATGGATGGATGAATGGATAAATGGATAAATGGATGGATGGATGGATGGATGGATGGATAAATGGATGGATGGATGGATGGATAAATGGATGGATGGATGAATGGATAAATGGATGGATGGATAAATGGATGGATGGATGGATGGATAAATGGATGGATGGATGGATGGGTGGATAAATGGATGGATGGATGAATGGATAAATGGATGGATGGATAAATGGATGGATGGATGGATGGATAAATGGATGGATGGATGGATGGATGAATGGATGGATGGATGGATGGATGGATGGGTGGATAAATGGATGGATGGATGAATGGATAAATGGATGGATGGATGAATGGATAAATGGATGGATGGATGGATGGATGGATGGATAAATGGATGGATGGATGGATGGATAAATGGATGGATGGATGAATGGATAAATGGATGGATGGATAAATGGATGGATGGATGGATGGATAAATGGATGGATGGATGGATGGATGGGTGGATAAATGGATGGATGCATGGATGGATGGATGGATGGATAAATGGATGGATGGATGGATGGTTGGATGTACGTATGGATGTATGTATTTATGTATGTATGGGATGGCTAAATGGATTGATGTAGATATATGGATGGATGTATGGATGGATGTATGGATAGATGAATGAATGGATAGATGGATGAATGGTGGATGGATGTTTAAATGGATGTATGGATGAATGAATGTATGGATGGATAAATGGATGGATAAATGGATAGATGGATGGATAAATGGATAGATGGATGATGATGGATGAATTGTGGATGGATGGATGTTTAAATGGATGTATGAATTTGATGGATGTATGGATGGATGGATGAATGGATGGACGAATTGTGGATGGATGGATGGTTGATAGTTGGATGGATGGATGTTTAAATGGACGTATGAATGGATGGATGGATGGATGGAAGGATGGATGAAAGGATGGATGGTTTTATGTATGGGTGAAATGTGTTCTCGGCTGAAATTGCAATTAGTTGTTTGTAATAATTATTTTTAAATTTCATTGTAAATATTCTCCTAAGATGTTATATTGCAATATAGTTCCTGCAGAAATGTTTATCATCATTCTGATTTTAATGTGATTTTATCAGTTTTGAAATCAGTGTTATCATTCGTGTTAAAATATGAATGCCAAAAGTGTTCATGGATTGTGGGAAATGCGCTCATTAGCACATTTTGTGTGAACGCAATGAAAGATGATTGACAGTTTGAACCATATAGACTTCTGTTTCTCTGAATGTGTGTAAATGGATGGATGGATGGATGGATAAATGGATGGATGGATGGATGGATAAATGGATGGATGGGTGGGTGGATGGATGGATGGATGGATAAATGCATGGATGTATGGATAAATGGATGGATGGATGGATGGATAAATGGATGGATGTATGGATATGGATGGATGGATGGATGGATGGATAAATGGATATGTATGTATGGATGGATAAATGGATGGATGGATGGATAAATGGATGGATGGATAGATGGATAAATGGATGGATGTATGGATATGTATGGTGGATGGATAAATGGATGGATGGATGGATGGATGGATATGTATGGATGTATGGATGGATGGATGGATAAATGGATATGTATGGATGGATGGATAAATGTATGGATGGATGGATAAATGGATGGATGGATATGTATGGATGGATGGATGGATGGATGGATGGATGGATAAATGGATGGATGGATGGATAAATGGATGGATGTATGGATATGTATGGTGGATGGATAAATGGATATGTATAAATGGATGGATAAATGGATGGATGGATGGATAAATGGATGGATGGATGGATATGTATGGTGGATGGATAAATGGATATGTATGGATGGAAGGATAAATGGATGGATGGATAAATGGATGGATGGATGGATGGATATGTATGGATGTATGGATGGATGGATGGATAAATGGATATGTATGGATGAATGGATAAATGGATGGATGGATATGTATGTATGGATGGATGGATGGATGGATGGATAAATGGATGGATGGATGGATAAATGGATGGATGGATGGATGGATGGATGGATATGTATGGATGGAGGGATGGAGGGATGGATAAATGGATATGTATGGATGGATGGATAAATGGATGGATGGATGGATAAATGGATGGATGGATATGTATGGATGGATGGATGGATGGATGGATAAATGGATGGATGGATGGATGGATAAATGGATGTATGGATGGATGGATATGTATGGATGGATGGATGGATGGATGGATAAATGGATGGATGGATGGATGGATAAATGGATGGATGTATGGATATGTATGGTGGATGGATAAATGGATATGTATAAATGGATGGATAAATGGATGGATGGATGGATAAATGGATGGATGGATGGATGGATATGTATGGATGTATGGATATGGATGGATGGATGGATGGATAAATGGATATGTATGTATGGATGGATAAATGGATGGATGGATGGATAAATGGATGGATGGATGGATAAATGGATGTATGTATGGATATGTATGGTGGATGGATAAATGGATATGTATGGATGGATGGATAAATGGATGGATGGATAAATGGATGGATGGATGGATGGATATGTATGGATGTATGGATGGATGGATGGATAAATGGATATGTATGGATGGATGGATAAATGGATGGATGGATGGATAAATGGATGGATGGATATGTATGTATGTATGGATGGATGGATAAATGGATGGATGGATGGATAAATGGATATGTATGGATGGATGGATAAATGGATGGATGGATGGATAAATGGATGGATGGATGGATGGATATGTATGGATGGATGGATGGATGGATGGATAAATGGATGGATGGATGGATGGTTGGATGGATGGATGGATAAATCCATCCATTTATCCATCCATCCATCCATTCATTTATCCATCCATCCATACATATCCATTTATCCATCCATCCATACATATCCATACATTCATCCATTTATCCATCCATCCATTTATCCATTTATCCATCCATTTATCCATCCATTTATCCATCCATCCATACATATCCATTTATCCATACATACATACATATCCATACATTCATCCATTTATCCATCCATCCATTTATCCATTTATCCATCCATTTATCCATCCATTTATCCATCCATCCATACATATCCATTTATCCATCCATCCATCTATACAAAAAACCACCAAAACTATTCAACGGTAAAAATTTAATTGATGTCCAACAAATAAACAACAGATATAATACAGATGAACAAATGATAAAGCTCGGGCTGCTGAATATTTGATCCCTTTCCTCTAAAACGCTTATTGTTAATGATATGATTACAGATAATAATCTAGATGTGCTGTGTTTGACAGAAACCTGGCTAAAACCTGACGACTACATTACTTTAAATGAGTCCACCCCACAAGATTATTGTTATAAACACGAGCCGCGTCTGAAAGGTAAAGGGGGAGGTGTTGCTGTAATTTATAATAATATCTTCAGTATTACTCAGAAGTCTAGTTTCAAATATAATTATTTTGAAGTTTTGGTGCTTTACGTAACGTTATGTAGTGAAATTGATAAATCCTGTTTAACATTTGTGCTGGCTACTGTATATAGGCCACCAGGGCACAATACACACTTTATCAGAGAATTTGCTGATTTTTTATCAGAGTTAGTACTGGCTGCAGATAAAGTCCTAATTGTTGGTGATTTTAATATCCATGTAGACAATGAAAAAGACGCATTGGGATTGGCATTTAGAGACATTCTAAACTCTATTGGAGTTAGGCAACACGTATCAGGACCCACTCATCGCCGTAATCATACTCTAGACCTAATATTGTCACATGGAATAAATGTTGATACCGTTGAAATTCTGCAGCAGAGCGATGACATCTCAGATCATTACCTAGTATCATGTATACTTAATTTAGCAAAGGCTGCAAAGCCGTCCCCTCGCTTCAAATATGGCAGGACTATCACTGCTGAGACTAGAGATTTCTTTATAAATAAACTTCCTCATCAGTTTCATCTCCTCAGCATCCCAGATAGCCCAGAGGAACTTGATGTTGCAACAGAAACTATTGACTCTCTCTTTTCCAGCACTTTAGACACAGTTGCTCCTCTGCGCTTAAAGAAGATTAAAGAGAATAGTCCAACGTGGTACAACGAGCACACTCTGGCCCTTAAAACAGCAGCCAGAAAAATGGAGCGCAGCTGGAAGAAAACAAAACTGGAAGTTTTTCGCATTTCGTGGAAAGAGAGCATGATTTCATACAGAAAGGCCGTAAAAACTGCTAGATCTGCTTATTTCTCGACTCTCTTAGAAGAAAACATTTTATTCGATACAGTGGCTAAATTAACCAAAAATAACCAAAAATAAAGCTTCAACTTCTGATGTCTGCCAACAGCACAGCAGTAATGACTTTATGAACTTCTTTACTTGTAAGATTGATAATATTAGGAAAAAAATTATAACCATGCAGCCGTCTACTACTGTACCACATCAGACAGAGCATTGTAGTGTCACTGAGGAAAAATTACATTCATTCACTGCTATAGGAGAAGAAGAATTGGCTAAACTCGTTAAATCATCTAAATCAACAACATGTATGCTCGACCCTATACCGACTAAACTACTAAAAGAGATGCTTCCAGAGGTCATAGATCCTCTTCTTAATATCATTAATTCATCCTTGACTTTAGGATATGTACCGAAAACGTTTAAGTTGGCTATTATTAAACCACTTATTAAAAAACCGCAACTTGACCCTACAGAATTAGTCAATTACAGGCCAATCTCAAATCTACCCTTTCTGTCAAAAATACTAGAAAAGGCAGTGTCCTCACAA
This sequence comes from Rhinogobio ventralis, assembly GCA_039654625.1. NCBI lineage: Eukaryota > Metazoa > Chordata > Actinopteri > Cypriniformes > Gobionidae > Rhinogobio > Rhinogobio ventralis. Next base: position 34,090,850 of record CM077215.1, read on the forward strand.
TTATGCTCCTTTTTAGAAAAAAATGGTATCTGTGAGGTTTTCCAGTCAGGATTTAGACCGTATCATAGTACTGAGACTGCTCTCATTAGAGTTACAAATGATTTACTCTTATCATCTGATCGTGGTTGTATCTCTCTGTTAGTGTTACTCGATCTTAGCGCTGCATTCGATACCATCGACCACAACATTCTTTTGAATAGACTCGAAAATTATGTTGGCATTAGTGGAATTGCATTGGCATGGTTTAAATCATACTTATCTGACCGTTATCAGTTTGTAGCAGTAAATGAAGAGATGTCACACCGATCACAAGTTCAGTATGGAGTACCGCAGGGCTCAGTGCTAGGACCGTTGCTCTTCACCCTGTACATGCTACCACTGGGAGATATCATTAGGAAGCATGGCGTTAGTTTTCATTGTTATGCTGACGATACTCAGCTCTATATTTCTTCACGCCCTGACGAAACTTACCAATTCACAAGATTAACGGAATGCATAGCTGATATAAAAAATTGGATGACTAGTAATTTCCTGCAACTTAATTCAGAAAAACCTGAATTTTTAATTATTGGACAAAAAAACTCCACAAGTAGTAACCTAGAATACTGTCTAACACTTGATGGCTGCTCTGTCAAGTCCTCGTCGTCAGTTAGGAACCTGGGTGTGCTCTTTGATACCAATCTCTCATTTGAAAGCCACGTTTCTAGCATCTGTAAAACTGCATTCTACCATCTTAAAAATATATCTAAATTACGGCATATGCTTTCAATGCAAAATGCTGAACAGTTAGTTCATGCGTTCATGACCTCAAGGCTAGATTATTGTAATGCTCTACTGGGTGGTTGCCCTGCTCGCTTAATAAATAAACTGCAGCTGGTCCAAAACGCAGCAGCTCGAGTTCTTACTAGAACCAGGAAGTATGACCATATTAGCCCGGTTCTGTCAACACTGCACTGGCTCCCTATTAAACATCGCATACATTTTAAAATCTTGCTAATTACTTACAAATCACTAAATGGTTTAGCTCCCCAGTACTTGAGCGAGCTCTTAACGCATTATACTCCATCACGTCTATTGCGCTCTCAAAACTCTGGCCAGTTGATAATACCTAGAATATCAAAATCAACTGCAGGCGGTCAATTCTTTTCCTATTTAGCACCCAAACTCTGGAACAGCCTTCCTAGCATTGTTCGGGAAGCAGACACACTCTGTCAGTTTAAATCTAGACTAAAAACGCATCTCTTTACTATGGCATACACATAAAACATTTTAATTTATATTTTATTCAAATTGTTAGGCTGCATTAACTAGGTCAGCCGGAACCGGGAACACTTCCCATAACACCTGATGTACTCGTTACATCATAAGAGGAATGGCATCTACGCTAATGTTAGTCTCTCTGTTTATCCCGAGGTTTACTGCAGTCAGCCGGATCCGGGCCGTATCCAGATCAGATGGTGGACCAGCGCCCAGACATTACCAACGCATCCCTGAAGTGTCTGCAGAGACCGTGTCAATTAGTCTACCCTCTGAAATTGCTCATCGACATGGCATCCTCAATGGATCCATCTCCGGCGTGATGACTCCTATATTTTGAATAGTCCTATTTAATAATTGTTTAATTGACACGCCATCCTCAATAAACCCGGTGTGATGCCTCCGATCTTTCGAATAATCCGATCTAATATTACTTCTGACCTATAAGGCTGCCAAAATAATAATCATCACTGTTTGTTAATTGGCCAGAGGAGAACTGGCACCCCGACTGAGCCTGGTTTCTCCCAAGGTTTATTTTTCTCCATTAGGACACCTGATGGAGTTTTGGTTCCTTGCCACTGTCGCCTCTGGCTTGCTCAGTTGGGGACACAAAATTTTCAAATAAATATCCAAATAAATTTAATTACTAAACTAAATTATATCAACTACATTACTTGAATATATATGATAATTGAAATGAGCTGATGACATCAGCGTTTTCTCCAGAGCGGCTGTACAGCCCAATCAAATTCTGTTCATTATTTTCCTGTTTAACACTGTGAAGCTGCTTTGAAACAATCGGCATTGTAAAAAGCGCTATATAAATAAAGGTGACTTGACTTGACTTGACTTGATGGATGGATGGATGGATGGATAAATGGATGGATGGATGGATGGATAAATGGATGGATGGATGGATGGATAAATGGATGGATGGATGGATGGATGGATGGATGGATAAATGGATGGACGTATGGATATGTATGGATGGATGGATAAATGGATATGGATGGATGGATGGATGGATGGATGGATGGATAAATGGATGGATGGATGGATAAATGGATGGATAAATGGATGGATGGATAAATGGATGGATAAATGGATGGATGGATGGGTGGATGGATAAATGGATATATGGATGGATGGATGGATAAATGGATGGATGGATAAATGGATGAATGGATGGATATGTATGGATGGATGGATAAATGGAAATGGATGGATGTATGGATGGATAAATGGATGGATGGATGAATGGATGAATGGATAAATGGATGGATGGATAAATGGATGGATGGATGGATAAATGGATATGTATGGATATATGGATGGATGGATAAATGGATGGATGGATGAATGGATAAATGGATGGATGGATGGATAAATGGATAAATGGATGGATGGATGGATGGATAAATGGATGGATGGATCGATAAATGGATGGATGGATGGATGTATAAATGGATGGATGGATGGATGGATGGATAAATGGATGGATGGATAAATAGATGGATGGATAAATGGATAAATGGATGGATGGATAAGTGGATGGATGGATGGATGGATGGATAAATGGATGGATAAATGGATGGATGGATGGATGGATGGATAAATGGATGGATAAATGGATGGATGGATGGATGGATGGATGGATAAATGGATGGATGGATAAATGGATGAATGGATGTATATGGATGGATGGATGGATGGATAAATGGATGGATGTATGAATGGATAAATGGATGGATGGATAAATGGATGGATAAATGGATAGATGGATGGATGGATGGATGGATAAATGGATGGATGGATGGATAAATGAATGGATGGATGGATGGATGGATGGATAAATGGATGGATGGATGGATAAATGGATGGATGGATGGATAAATGGATGGATGGATGGATAAATGGATAGATGGATGGATGGATGGATAAATGGATGGATGTATGTATATGTATGGATGGATAAATGGATAGATGGATGAATGGATAAATGGATGGATGGATGAATGGATGGATAAATGGATGGATGGATAAATGGATGAATGTATGTATATGTATGGATGGATGGATAAATGGATGGATGGATGAATGGATAAATGGATGGATGGATGAATGGATAAATGGATAAATGGATGGATAAATGGATGGATGGATGGATGGATGGATAAATGGATGGATGGATGGATGGATAAATGGATGGATGGATGAATGGATAAATGGATGGATGGATAAATGGATGGATGGATGAATGGATAAATGGATGGATGGATGGATGGATGGGTGGATAAATGGATGGATGCATGGATGGATGGATGGATGGATAAATGGATGGATGGATGGATGGTTGGATGTACGTATGGATGTATGTATTTATGTATGTATGGGATGGATAAATGGATTGATGTAGATATATGGATGTATGTATGGATGGATGTATGGATAGATGAATGAATGGATAGATGGATGAATGGTGGATGGATGTTTAAATGGATGTATGGATGAATGAATGTATGGATGGATAAATGGATAGATGGATGGATAAATGGATAGATGGATGATGATGGATGAATTGTGGATGGATGGATGTTTAA
>CM077215.1:34099706-34119706 GCA_039654625.1 Rhinogobio ventralis
CTCAGCTCTATATTTCTTCACGCCCTGACGAAACTTACCAATTCACAAGATTAACGGAATGCATAGCTGATATAAAAAATTGGGTGACTAGTAATTTCCTGCAACTTAATTCAGGAAAAACAGAATTTTTAATCATTGGACAAAATAACTCCACATGTAGTAACCTAGAATACTGTCTAACACTTGATGGCTGCTCTGTCAAGTCCTCGTCGTCAGTGAGGAACCTGGGTGTGCTCTTTGATACCAATCTCTCATTTGAAAGCCACGTTTCTAGCATCTGTAAAACTGCATTCTACCATCTTAAAAATACATCTAAATTACGGCACATGCTTTCAATGCAAAATGCTGAACAGTTAGTTCATGCGTTCATGAGCTCAAGGCTAGATTATTGTAATGCTCTACTGGGTGGTTGCCCTGCTCGCTTAATAAATAAACTGCAGCTGGTCCAAAACGCAGCAGCTCGAGTTCTTACTAGAACCAGGAAGTATGACCATATTAGCCCGGTTCTGTCAACACTGCACTGGCTCCCTATTAAACATCGCATACATTTTAAAATCTTGCTAATTACTTACAAATCACTAAATGGTTTAGCTCCCCAGTACTTGAGCGAGCTCTTAACGCATTATACTCCATCACGTCTATTGCGCTCTCAAAACTCTGGCCAGTTGATAATACCTAGAATATCAAAATCAACTGCAGGCGGTCGATCCTTTTCCTGTTTAGCACCCAAACTCTGGAACAGCCTTCCTAGCATTGTTCGGGAAGCAGACACACTCTGTCAGTTTAAATCTAGACTAAAAACGCATCTCTTTACTATGGCATACACATAAAACATTTTAATTTATATTTTATTCAAATTGTTAGGCTGCATTAACTAGGTCAGCCGGAACCGGGAACACTTCCCATAACACCTGATGTACTCGTTACATCATAAGAGGAATGGCATCTACGCTAATGTTAGTCTCTCTGTTTATCCCGAGGTTTACTGCAGTCAGCCGGATCCGGGCCGTATCCAGATCAGATGGTGGACCAGCGCCCAGACATTACCAACGCATCCCTGAAGTGTCTGCAGAGACCGTGTCAATTAGTCTACCCTCTGAAATTGCTCGTCGTCATGGCATCCTCAATGGATCCATCTCCGGCGTGATGACTCCGATATTTCGAATAGTCCTATTTAATAATTGTTTAATTGACACGCCATCCTCAATAAACCCGGTGTGATGCCTCCGATCTTTCGAATAATCCGATCTAATATTACTTCTGACCTATAAGGCTGCCAAAATAATAAACATCACTGTTTGTTAATTGGCCAGAGGAGAACTGGCACCCCGACTGAGCCTGGTTTCTCCCAAGGTTTATTTTTCTCCATTAGGACACCTGATGGAGTTTTGGTTCCTTGCCACTGTCGCCTCTGGCTTGCTCAGTTGGGGACACAAAATTTTCAAATAAATATCCAAATAAATTTAATTACTAAACTAAATTATATCAACTACATTACTTGAATATATATGATAATTGAAATGAGCTGATGACATCAGCGTTTTCTCCAGAGCGGCTGTACAGCCCAATCAAATTCTGTTCATTATTTTCCTGTTTAACACTGTGAAGCTGCTTTGAAACAATCGGCATTGTAAAAAGCGCTATATAAATAAAGGTGACTTGACTTGACTTGACTTGATGGATGGATGGATGGATAAATGGATGGATGGATGGATGGATAAATGGATGGATGGATGGATGGATGGATGGATAAATGGATGGACGTATGGATATGTATGGATGGATGGATAAATGGATATGGATGGATGGATGGATGGATAAATGGATGGATGGATGGATAAATGGATGGATAAATGGATGGATAAATGGATGGATGGATGGATGGATGGGTGGATGGATAAATGGATATATGGATGGATGGATGGATAAATGGATGGATGGATAGATGGATATGTATGGATGGATGGATAAATGGATGGATGGATGGATAAATGGATGGATGGATGGATATGTATGGATGGATGGATAAATGGAAATGGATGGATGTATGGATGTATGGATGGATAAATGGATGGATGGATGAATGGATGAATGGATAAATGGATGGATGGATAAATGGATGGATGGATGGATAAATGGATATGTATGGATGTATGGATGGATGGATAAATGGATGGATGGATGAATGGATAAATGGATGGATGGATGGATAAATGGATGGATGGATGGATGGATAAATGGATGGATGGATGGATGTATAAATGGATGGATGGATGGATGGATGGATGGATGGATAAATGGATGGATGGATAAATGGATAAATGGATGGATGGATAAATGGATGGATGGATGGATAAATGGATGGATGGATGGATGGATAAATGGATGGATGGATGGATAAATGGATGGATGGATGGATGGATGGATAAATGGATGGATGGATAAATGGATGAATGGATGTATATGGATGGATGGATGGATGGATGGATAAATGGATGGATGTATGAATGGATAAATGGATGGATGGATAAATGGATGGATAAATGGATAGATGGATGGATGGATGGATAAATGGATGGATGGATGGATAAATGAATGGATGGATAGATGGATAAATGGATGGATGGATGGATAAATGGATGGATGGATGGATGGATAAATGGATGGATGGATGGATAAATGGATGGATGGATGGATTGATGGATGGATGGATGGATAAATGGATGGATGTATGTATATGTATGGATGGATAAATGGATAGATGGATGAATGGATAAATGGATGGATGGATGAATGGATGGATAAATGGATGGATGGATAAATGGATGAATGTATGTATATGTATGGATGGATGGATAAATGGATGGATGGATGAATAGATAAATGGATGGATGGATGAATGGATAAATGGATAAATGGATGGATGGATAAATGGATGGATGGATGGATGGATAAATGGATGGATGGATGGATGGATAAATGGATGGATGGATGAATGGATAAATGGATGGATGGATAAATGGATGGATGGATGGATGGATAAATGGATGGATGGATGGATATGTATGGATGGATGGATAAATGGAAATGGATGGATGTATGGATGTATGGATGGATAAATGGATGGATGGATGAATGGATAAATGGATGGATGGATAAATGGATGGATGGATGGATAAATGGATATGTATGGATGTATGGATGGATGGATAAATGGATGGATGGATGAATGGATAAATGGATGGATGGATGGATAAATGGATGGATGGATGGATAAATGGATGGATGGATGGATGTATAAATGGATGGATGGATGGATGGATGGATAAATGGATGGATGGATAAATGGATGGATGGATAAATGAATAAATGGATAGATGGATAAATGGATGGATGGATGGATGGATAAATGGATGGATGGATGGATGGATAAATGGATGGATGGATGGATGGATGGATGGATAAATGGATGGATGGATAAATGGATAGATGGATAAATGGATGAATGGATGTATATGGATGGATGGATGGATGGATAAATGGATGGATGTATGAATGGATAAATGGATGGATGGATAAATGGATGGATAAATGGATAGATGGATGGATGGATGGATAAATGGATGGATGGATGGATAAATGAATGGATGGATGGATGGATAAATGGATGGATGGATGGATAAATGGATGGATGGATGGATGGATAAATGGATGGATGGATGGATAAATGGATGGATGGATGGATTGATGGATGGATAAATGGATGGATGTATGTATATGTATGGATGGATAAATGGATAGATGGATGAATGGATAAATGGATGGATGGATGAATGGATGGATAAATGGATGGATGGATAAATGGATGAATGTATGTATATGTATGGATGGATGGATAAATGGATGGATGGATGAATAGATAAATGGATGGATGGATGAATGGATAAATGAATAAATGGATGGATGGATAAATGGATGGATGGATGGATGGATAAATGGATGGATGGATGGATGGATAAATGGATGGATGGATGAATGGATAAATGGATGGATGGATAAATGGATGGATGGATGGATGGATAAATGGATGGATGGATGGATGGATGGGTGGATAAATGGATGGATGGATGGATGGATAAATGGATGGATGGATGGATGGATGGTTGGATGTACGTATGGATGTATGTATTTATGTATGTATGGGATGGATAAATGGATTGATGTAGATATATGGATGTATGTATGGATGGATGTATGGATAGATGAATGAATGGATAGATGGATGAATGGTGGATGGATGTTTAAATGGATGTATGGATGAATGAATGCATGGATGGATAAATGGATGGATAAATGGATAGATGGATGGATAAATGGATAGATGGATGATGAAGGAGTAATTGTGGATGGATGGATGTTTAAATGGATGTATGAATTTGATGGATGTATGGATGGATGGATGAATGGATGGACGAATTGTGGATGGATGGATGGTTGATAGTTGGATGGATGGATGTTTAAATGGACGTATGAATGGATGGATGGATGGATGGAAGGATGGATGAAAGGATGGATGGTTTTATGTATGGGTGAAATGTGTTCTCGGCTGAAATTGCAATTAGTTGTTTGTAATAATTATTTTTAAATTTCATTGTAAATATTCTCCTAAGATGTTATATTGCAATATAGTTCCTGCAGAAATGTTTATCATCATTCTGATTTTAATGTGATTTTATCAGTTTTGAAATCAGTGTTATCATTCGTGTTCAAATATGAATGCCAAAAGTGTTCATGGATTGTGGGAAATGCGCTCATTAGCACATTTTGTGTGAACGCAATGAAAGATGATTGACAGTTTGAACCATATAGACTTCTGTTTCTCTGAATGTGTTGGTTCATTAACTTTTTCTGAACTGACAGAAGAATTGGAGTCCCGTCAGTCAGAGCTGTGATGGAAGCTTCCAGAGAAACACTGCACATTCTTTACAGCTCAAATCATTCTTCCTCTGAATACTTCTTCCTTTCTAAACGAAAGCAAATAAACGGCTAAAACTGAATGGCTTTGTTAAATGACACACAAGTCGAACAGAGCCATGATCGAAGCTTCCAGAGACTGTAAACATATGACGGCACATTCTTGACATTTAAAAATCTTGCCCTCAACTGTTTCCTTTAAACAGAATTGAGTAAACACTGTTTTTAAGGTCCATGAAGAATGCGACTCAGATTACCATCATTCCTCAGAAGGAGATTTGAGCTGTAATTAACCCGGGATTTTTTTCTTATGTGTTTTTATTGCTCTTAGAGCATGAAAAATAAGATTTGAAATGTTTTTTTTTTTTACACATTTTTCAAAGAGACTTTCAGATTTTCAGCATGCGTTTATGGTTTAAACTGAAGAGATACTGTACAGCATACTGTACATTAAACATAATACAGTAATAACACAGCAATATTTAACAAACCAATCAATAAAATTTTATAAAATCATGTGAAAACTATAAAATATATACCAAAAATAGATGTGAAATATTGCAAACGCAATTGAACTTCACAGAAGTTGAACTTCGCGTATCTTTGATTTCAGAACATGTGATTTCATCAGAGATCTCTACAACCTGTCAACTGTGGAAACCCAACTCAGAAAATCCCTCCAGTGTACCAGAGTATGTCGATTTACACTTATTAGCTAATCATTCTGATTATGTTCAAGATGGACACATTCCTACCATATCTCTCCTCTGAGAAAACCTAGCGATCAGGTGTTTTCGATCTCATCTGAAATGTGCAGTGTTGGGGGTAACGCATTGAAAGTAACATGCATAACATAATCAGATTACTTTTTGATGTTACGAGTTAAGTAACGCATTGAAAGTAACATGCATAACGTAATCAGATTACTTTTTGATGTTACGAGTTAAGTAACGCATTGAAAGTAACATGCATAACGTAATCAGATTACTTTTTGATGTTACGAGTTAAGTAACGCATTGAAAGTAACATGCATAACGTAATCAGATTACTTTTTGATGTTACGAGTTAAGTAACGCATTGAAAGTAACATGCATAACATAATCAGATTACTTTTTGATGTTACGAGTTAAGTAACGCATTGAAAGTAACATGCATACCGTAATCAGATTACTTTTTGATGTAACGAGTAAAGTAACGCATTGAAAGTAACATGCATACCGTAATCAGATTACTTTTTGATGTTACGAGTAAAGTAACGCATTGAAAGTAACATGCATACCGTAATCAGATTACTTTTTGATGTTACGAGTTAAGTAACGCATTGAAAGTAAAATGCATAACGTAATCAGATTACTTTTTGATGTTACGAGTTAAGTAACGCATTGAAAGTAACATGCATACCGTAATCAGATTACTTTTTGATGTTACGAGTTAAGTAACGCATTGAAAGTAACATGCATAACATAATCAGATTACTTTTTGATGTTACGAGCTAAGTAACGCATTGAAAGTAACATGCATACCGTAATCAGATTACTTTTTGATGTTACGAGTTAAGTAACGCATTGAAAGTAACATGCATACCGTAATCAGATTACTTTTTGATGTTACTAGTTAAGTAACGCATTGAAAGTAACATGCATAACGTGATCAGATTACTTTTTGATGTAATGAGTAAAGTAACGCATTGAAAGTAACATGCATAACGTGATCAGATTACTTTTTGATGTAATGAGTAAAGTAACGCATTGAAAGTAACATGCATAACGTAATCAGATTACTTTTTGATGTTACGAGTTAAGTAACGCATTGAAAGTAACATGCATAACGTAATCAGATTACTTTTTGATGTTACGAGTTAAGTAACGCATTGAAAGTAACATGCATAACGTAATCAGATTACTTTTTGATGTTACGAGCTAAGTAACGCATTGAAAGTAACATGCATAACACAATCAGATTACTTTTTGATGTAACAAGTAAAGTAAAGCATTGAAAGTAACATGCATACCGTAATCAGATTACGTTTTGATGTTACTAGTTAAGTAACGCATTGAAAGTAACATGCATAACGCAATCAGATTACTTTTTGATGTAATGAGTTAAGTAACGCATTGAAAGTAACATGCATAACATAATCAGATTACTTTTTGATGTAACAAGTTAACGCATTGAAAGTAACATGCATGAAGCAATCAGATTACTTTTTGATGTAATGAGTTAAGTAACGCATTGAAAGTAACATGCATAACGTAATCAGATTACTTTTTGATGTTACGAGCTAAGTAACGCATTGAAAGTAACATGCATAACACAATCAGATTACTTTTTGATGTAACAAGTAAAGTAAAGCATTGAAAGTAACATGCATACCGTAATCAGATTACGTTTTGATGTTACTAGTTAAGTAACGCATTGAAAGTAACATGCATAACGCAATCAGATTACTTTTTGATGTAACAAGTAAAGTAAAGCATTGAAGTAACATGCATAACGCAATCAGATTACTTTTTGATGTAACGAGTAAAGTAAAGCATTGAAAGTAACATGCATAACGCAATCAGATTACTTTTTGATGTAACGAGTAAAGTAACGCATTGAAAGTAACATGCATACCGTAATCAGATTACTTTTTGATGTTACGAGTTAAGTAACGCATTGAAAGTAACATGCATAACGTAATCAGATTACTTTTTGATGTTACGAGTTAAGTAACGCATTGAAAGTAACATGCATAACGTAATCAGATTACTTTTTGATGTTACTAGTTAAGTAACGCATAGAAAGTAACATGCATACCGTAATCAGATTACTTTTTGATGTTACGAGTTAAGTAACGCATTGAAAGTAACATGCATACCGTAATCAGATTACTTTTTGATGTTACTAGTTAAGTAACGCATTGAAAGTAACATGCATAACGCAATCAGATTACTTTTTGATGTAACGAGTAAAGTAACGCATTGAAAGTAACATGCATAACGTGATCAGATTACTTTTTGATGTAATGAGTAAAGTAACGCATTGAAAGTAACATGCATAACGTGATCAGATTACTTTTTGATGTAATGAGTAAAGTAACGCATTGAAAGTAACATGCATAACATAATCAGATTACTTTTTGATGTAACAAGTTAACGCATTGAAAGTAACATGCATGAAGCAATCAGATTACTTTTTGATGTAATGAGTTAAGTAACGCATTGAAAGTAACATGCATAACGTGATCAGATTACTTTTTGATGTAATGAGTAAAGTAACGCATTGAAAGTAACATGCATAACATAATCAGATTACTTTTTGATGTAACAAGTTAACGCATTGAAAGTAACATGCATGAAGCAATCAGATTACTTTTTGATGTTACGAGTTAAGTAACGCATTGAAAGTAACATGCATAACATAATCAGATTACTTTTTGATGTAACAAGTTAACGCATTGAAAGTAACATGCATGAAGCAATCAGATTACTTTTTGATGTAACGAGTTAAGTAACGCATTGAAAGTAACATGCATAACGTAATCAGATTACTTTTTGATGTTACGAGTTAAGTAACACATTGAAAGTAACATGCATAACGTAATCAGATTACTTTTTGATGTTACGAGCTAAGTAACGCATTGAAAGTAACATGCATAACACAATCAGATTACTTTTTGATGTAATAAGTAAAGTAAAGCATTGAAAGTAACATGCATACCGTAATCAGATTACTTTTTGATGTTACTAGTTAAGTAACGCATTGAAAGTAACATGCATAACGCAATCAGATTACTTTTTGATGTAACAAGTAAAGTAAAGCATTGAAAGTAACATGCATAACGCAATCAGATTACTTTTTGATGTAACGAGTAAAGTAAAGCATTGAAAGTAACATGCATAACGCAATCAGATTACTTTTTGATGTTACGAGTTAAGTAACGCATTGAAAGTAACATGCATACCGTAATCAGATTACTTTTTGATGTTACGAGTTAAGTAACGCATTGAAAGTAACATGCATAACGTAATCAGATTACTTTTTGATGTTACGAGTTAAGTAACGCATTGAAAGTAACATGCATAACGTAATCAGATTACTTTTTGATGTTACTAGTTAAGTAACGCATAGAAAGTAACATGCATACCGTAATCAGATTACTTTTTGATGTTACGAGTTAAGTAACGCATTGAAAGTAACATGCATACCGTAATCAGATTACTTTTTGATGTTACTAGTTAAGTAACGCATTGAAAGTGACATGCATAACGCAATCAGATTACTTTTTGATGTAACGAGTAAAGTAACGCATTGAAAGTAACATGCATAACGTGATCAGATTACTTTTTGATGTAATGAGTAAAGTAACGCATTGAAAGTAACATGCATAACGTGATCAGATTACTTTTTGATGTAATGAGTAAAGTAACGCATTGAAAGTAACATGCATAACATAATCAGATTACTTTTTGATGTAACAAGTTAACGCATTGAAAGTAACATGCATGAAGCAATCAGATTACTTTTTGATGTAATGAGTTAAGTAACGCATTGAAAGGAACATGCATGAAGCAATCAGATTACTTTTTGATGTAATGAGTTAAGTAACGCATTGAAAGTAACATGCATAACGTAATCAGATTACTTTTTGATGTTACTAGTTAAGTAACGCATTAAAAGTAACATGCATTACGTAATCAGATTACTTTTTGATGTTACTAGTTAAGTAACGCATTAAAAGTAACATGCATAACGCAATCAGATTACTTTTTGATGTAACGAGTAAAGTAACGCATTGAAAGTAACATGCATAACGTGATCAGATTACTTTTTGATGTAATGAGTAAAGTAACGCATTGAAAGTAACATGCATAACGTGATCAGATTACTTTTTGATGTAATGAGTAAAGTAACGCATTGAAAGTAACATGCATAACATAATCAGATTACTTTTTGATGTAACAAGTTAACGCATTGAAAGTAACATGCATGAAGCAATCAGATTACTTTTTGATGTAATGAGTTAAGTAACGCATTGAAAGTAACATGCATAACGTAATCAGATTACTTTTTGATGTTACTAGTTAAGTAACGCATTAAAAGTAACATGCATTACGTAATCAGATTACTTTTTGATGTAACGAGTAAAGTAACGCATTGAAAGTAACATGCATAACGTGATCAGATTACTTTTTGATGTAATGAGTAAAGTAACGCATTGAAAGTAACATGCATAACGTGATCAGATTACTTTTTGATGTAATGAGTAAAGTAACGCATTGAAAGTAACATGCATAACATAATCAGATTACTTTTTGATGTAACAAGTTAACGCATTGAAAGTAACATGCATGAAGCAATCAGATTACTTTTTGATGTAATGAGTTAAGTAACGCATTGAAAGTAACATGCATAACGTAATCAGATTACTTTTTGATGTAATGAGTTAAGTAACGCATTGAAAGTAACATGCATAACGTAATCAGATTACTTTTTGATGTTACTAGTTAAGTAACGCATTAAAAGTAACATGCATTACGTAATCAGATTACTTTTTGATGTAACGAGTAAAGTAACGCATTGAAAGTAACATGCATAACGTGATCAGATTACTTTTTGATGTAATGAGTAAAGTAACGCATTGAAAGTAACATGCATAACGTGATCAGATTACTTTTTGATGTAATGAGTAAAGTAACGCATTGAAAGTAACATGCATAACGTAATCAGATTACTTTTTGATGTTACGAGCTAAGTAACGCATTGAAAGTAACATGCATAACACAATCAGATTACTTTTTGATGTAACAAGTAAAGTAAAGCATTGAAAGTAACATGCATACCGTAATCAGATTACGTTTTGATGTTACTAGTTAAGTAACGCATTGAAAGTAACATGCATAACGCAATCAGATTACTTTTTGATGTAATGAGTTAAGTAACGCATTGAAAGTAACATGCATAACATAATCAGATTACTTTTTGATGTAACAAGTTAACGCATTGAAAGTAACATGCATGAAGCAATCAGATTACTTTTTGATGTAATGAGTTAAGTAACGCATTGAAAGTAACATGCATAACGTAATCAGATTACTTTTTGATGTTACGAGCTAAGTAACGCATTGAAAGTAACATGCATAACACAATCAGATTACTTTTTGATGTAACAAGTAAAGTAAAGCATTGAAAGTAACATGCATACCGTAATCAGATTACGTTTTGATGTTACTAGTTAAGTAACGCATTGAAAGTAACATGCATACCGTAATCAGATTACTTTTTGATGTAACAAGTAAAGTAAAGCATTGAAAGTAACATGCATACCGTAATCAGATTACGTTTTGATGTTACTAGTTAAGTAACGCATTGAAAGTAACATGCATACCGTAATCAGATTACTTTTTGATGTAACGAGTAAAGTAAAGCATTGAAAGTAACATGCATAACGCAATCAGATTACTTTTTGATGTAACGAGTAAAGTAACGCATTGAAAGTAACATGCATACCGTAATCAGATTACTTTTTGATGTTACGAGTTAAGTAACGCATTGAAAGTAACATGCATAACGTAATCAGATTACTTTTTGATGTTACGAGTTAAGTAACGCATTGAAAGTAACATGCATAACGTAATCAGATTACTTTTTGATGTTACTAGTTAAGTAACGCATAGAAAGTAACATGCATACCGTAATCAGATTACTTTTTGATGTTACGAGTTAAGTAACGCATTGAAAGTAACATGCATACCGTAATCAGATTACTTTTTGATGTTACTAGTTAAGTAACGCATTGAAAGTAACATGCATAACGCAATCAGATTACTTTTTGATGTAACGAGTAAAGTAACGCATTGAAAGTAACATGCATAACGTGATCAGATTACTTTTTGATGTAATGAGTAAAGTAACGCATTGAAAGTAACATGCATAACGTGATCAGATTACTTTTTGATGTAATGAGTAAAGTAACGCATTGAAAGTAACATGCATAACATAATCAGATTACTTTTTGATGTAACAAGTTAACGCATTGAAAGTAACATGCATGAAGCAATCAGATTACTTTTTGATGTAATGAGTTAAGTAACGCATTGAAAGTAACATGCATAACGTGATCAGATTACTTTTTGATGTAATGAGTAAAGTAACGCATTGAAAGTAACATGCATAACATAATCAGATTACTTTTTGATGTAACAAGTTAACGCATTGAAAGTAACATGCATGAAGCAATCAGATTACTTTTTGATGTTACGAGTTAAGTAACGCATTGAAAGTAACATGCATAACATAATCAGATTACTTTTTGATGTAACAAGTTAACGCATTGAAAGTAACATGCATGAAGCAATCAGATTACTTTTTGATGTAACGAGTTAAGTAACGCATTGAAAGTAACATGCATAACGTAATCAGATTACTTTTTGATGTTACGAGTTAAGTAACACATTGAAAGTAACATGCATAACGTAATCAGATTACTTTTTGATGTTACGAGCTAAGTAACGCATTGAAAGTAACATGCATAACACAATCAGATTACTTTTTGATGTAATAAGTAAAGTAAAGCATTGAAAGTAACATGCATACCGTAATCAGATTACTTTTTGATGTTACTAGTTAAGTAACGCATTGAAAGTAACATGCATAACGCAATCAGATTACTTTTTGATGTAACAAGTAAAGTAAAGCATTGAAAGTAACATGCATAACGCAATCAGATTACTTTTTGATGTAACGAGTAAAGTAAAGCATTGAAAGTAACATGCATAACGCAATCAGATTACTTTTTGATGTTACGAGTTAAGTAACGCATTGAAAGTAACATGCATACCGTAATCAGATTACTTTTTGATGTTACGAGTTAAGTAACGCATTGAAAGTAACATGCATAACGTAATCAGATTACTTTTTGATGTTACTAGTTAAGTAACGCATAGAAAGTAACATGCATACCGTAATCAGATTACTTTTTGATGTTACGAGTTAAGTAACGCATTGAAAGTAACATGCATACCGTAATCAGATTACTTTTTGATGTTACTAGTTAAGTAACGCATTGAAAGTAACATGCATAACGCAATCAGATTACTTTTTGATGTAACGAGTAAAGTAACGCATTGAAAGTAACATGCATAACGTGATCAGATTACTTTTTGATGTAATGAGTAAAGTAACGCATTGAAAGTAACATGCATAACGTGATCAGATTACTTTTTGATGTAATGAGTAAAGTAACGCATTGAAAGTAACATGCATAACATAATCAGATTACTTTTTGATGTAACAAGTTAACGCATTGAAAGTAACATGCATGAAGCAATCAGATTACTTTTTGATGTAATGAGTTAAGTAACGCATTGAAAGGAACATGCATGAAGCAATCAGATTACTTTTTGATGTAATGAGTTAAGTAACGCATTGAAAGTAACATGCATAACGCAATCAGATTACTTTTTGATGTAACGAGTAAAGTAACGCATTGAAAGTAACATGCATAACGTGATCAGATTACTTTTTGATGTAATGAGTAAAGTAACGCATTGAAAGTAACATGCATAACGTGATCAGATTACTTTTTGATGTAATGAGTAAAGTAACGCATTGAAAGTAACATGCATAACATAATCAGATTACTTTTTGATGTAACAAGTTAACGCATTGAAAGTAACATGCATGAAGCAATCAGATTACTTTTTGATGTAATGAGTTAAGTAACGCATTGAAAGTAACATGCATAACGTAATCAGATTACTTTTTGATGTTACTAGTTAAGTAACGCATTAAAAGTAACATGCATTACGTAATCAGATTACTTTTTGATGTAACGAGTAAAGTAACGCATTGAAAGTAACATGCATAACGTGATCAGATTACTTTTTGATGTAATGAGTAAAGTAACGCATTGAAAGTAACATGCATAACGTGATCAGATTACTTTTTGATGTAATGAGTAAAGTAACGCATTGAAAGTAACATGCATAACATAATCAGATTACTTTTTGATGTAACAAGTTAACGCATTGAAAGTAACATGCATGAAGCAATCAGATTACTTTTTGATGTAATGAGTTAAGTAACGCATTGAAAGTAACATGCATAACGTAATCAGATTACTTTTTGATGTAATGAGTTAAGTAACGCATTGAAAGTAACATGCATAACGTAATCAGATTACTTTTTGATGTTACTAGTTAAGTAACGCATTAAAAGTAACATGCATTACGTAATCAGATTACTTTTTGATGTAACGAGTAAAGTAACGCATTGAAAGTAACATGCATAACGTGATCAGATTACTTTTTGATGTAATGAGTAAAGTAACGCATTGAAAGTAACATGCATAACGTGATCAGATTACTTTTTGATGTAATGAGTAAAGTAACGCATTGAAAGTAACATGCATAACATAATCAGATTACTTTTTGATGTAACAAGTTAACGCATTGAAAGTAACATGCATGAAGCAATCAGATTACTTTTTGATGTAATGAGTTAAGTAACGCATTGAAAGTAACATGCATAACGTAATCAGATTACTTTTTGATGTAATGAGTTAAGTAACGCATTGAAAGTAACATGCATAACGTAATCAGATTACTTTTTGATGTAACGAGTAAAGTAACGCATTGAAAGTAACATGCATAACGTGATCAGATTACTTTTTGATGTAATGAGTAAAGTAACGCATTGAAAGTAACATGCATAACATAATCAGATTACTTTTTGATGTAACAAGTTAACGCATTGAAAGTAACATGCATGAAGCAATCAGATTACTTTTTGATGTAATGAGTTAAGTAACGCATTGAAAGTAACATGCATAACGCAATCAGATTACTTTTTGATGTAACGAGTAAAGTAACGCATTGAAAGTAACATGCATAACGCAATCAGATTACTTTTTGATGTAACGAGTAAAGTAACGCATTGAAAGTAACATGCATAACGTGATCAGATTACTTTTTGATGTAATGAGTAAAGTAACGCATTGAAAGTAACATGCATAACGTGATCAGATTACTTTTTGATGTAATGAGTAAAGTAACGCATTGAAAGTAACATGCATAACATAATCAGATTACTTTTTGATGTAACAAGTTAACGCATTGAAAGTAACATGCATGAAGCAATCAGATTACTTTTTGATGTAATGAGTTAAGTAACGCATTGAAAGTAACATGCATAACGCAATCAGATTACTTTTTGATGTAACGAGTAAAGTAACGCATTGAAAGTAACATGCATGAAGCAATCAGATTACTTTTTGATGTAACGAGTAAAGTAACGCATTGAAAGTAACATGCATAACGTGATCAGATTACTTTTTGATGTAATGAGTAAAGTAACGCATTGAAAGTAACATGCATAACGTGATCAGATTACTTTTTGATGTAATGAGTAAAGTAACGCATTGAAAGTAACATGCATTACGTAATCAGATTACTTTTTGATGTAACAAGTTAACGCATTGAAAGTAACATGCATGAAGCAATCAGATTACTTTTTGATGTAATGAGTTAAGTAACGCATTGAAAGTAACATGCATAACGTAATCAGATTACTTTTTGATGTAATGAGTTAAGTAACGCATTGAAAGTAACATGCATAACGTAATCAGATTACTTTTTGATGTTACTAGTTAAGTAACGCATTAAAAGTAACATGCATTACGTAATCAGATTACTTTTTGATGTAACGAGTAAAGTAACGCATTGAAAGTAACATGCATAACGTGATCAGATTACTTTTTGATGTAATGAGTAAAGTAACGCATTGAAAGTAACATGCATAACGTGATCAGATTACTTTTTGATGTAATGAGTAAAGTAACGCATTGAAAGTAACATGCATAACATAATCAGATTACTTTTTGATGTAACAAGTTAACGCATTGAAAGTAACATGCATGAAGCAATCAGATTACTTTTTGATGTAATGAGTAAAGTAACGCATTGAAAGTAACATGCATAACGTAATCAGATTACTTTTTGATGTAATGAGTTAAGTAACGCATTGAAAGTAACATGCATAACGTAATCAGATTACTTTTTGATGTAACGAGTAAAGTAACGCATTGAAAGTAACATGCATAACGTGATCAGATTACTTTTTGATGTAATGAGTAAAGTAACGCATTGAAAGTAACATGCATGAAGCAATCAGATTACTTTTTGATGTAATGAGTTAAGTAACGCATTGAAAGTAACATGCATGAAGCAATCAGATTACTTTTTGATGTAATGAGTAAAGTAACGCATTGAAAGTAACATGCATAACATAATCAGATTACTTTTTGATGTAACAAGTTAACGCATTGAAAGTAACATGCATGAAGCAATCAGATTACTTTTTGATGTAATGAGTTAAGTAACGCATTGAAAGTAACATGCATAACGTAATCAGATTACTTTTTGATGTAACAAGTTAACGCATTGAAAGTAACATGCATGAAGCAATCAGATTACTTTTTGATGTAATGAGTTAAGTAACGCATTGAAAGTAACATGCATAACGTAATCAGATTACTTTTTGATGTAACGAGTAAAGTAACGCATTGAAAGTAACATGCATGAAGCAATCAGATTACTTTTTGATGTAATGAGTTAAGTAACGCATTGAAAGTAACATGCATAACGTAATCAGATTACTTTTTGATGTAACAAGTTAACGCATTGAAAGTAACATGCATACCGTAATCAGATTACTTTTTGATGTTACGAGTAAAGTAACGCATAGAAAGTAACATGCATACCGTAATCAGATTACTTTTTGATGTTACGAGTTAAGTAACGCATTGAAAGTAAAATGCATACCGTAATCAGATTACTTTTTGATGTTACGAGTAAAGTAACGCATTGAAAGTAAAATGCATAACGCAATCAGATTACTTTTTGATGTTAATGCAAATTACATTCTAATAACACAAACATTTATTTAGTCAAAAAAAAGTTTTTCAAAAACAACGGTCACAGTATTAGTATGAATTGTTGCTGAAATATAGCTATTGAACATCCTCAAATCACATCTGGTCCAGTTCAGAGGAACTCTAGATAACCTTGTTCTCGCAGATACTGTATCGCGTGCAGATGTTTGTCATGTTTGAGTGTTGTGTTTGTGTAAAAGCTCTGCAGAATCAAGAGATTCCATGGTAAAGCGCATCTGATACAGAAACACGATTAAGCTGAAGATCTGAGGAACACAAAAACATTCCTTTAACAGACCCTGAACATTTCCTGCTCTATACAAATTCAGATGAAGAGCTTTTCCCCAAATGACTTTAAAATAATTTCACAGTAACCGTTTACAGGGACTTCCCTCATAATGAGATTTAGGCAATTATGCAATTAAACTTGACCTCATGCAAACACAATACTTAGACATGAATGGACATGAATGCCCTCTCAAATTGTAACATGAATATAATGCAGTTTATTTATGGTTGCAGCATACACCGATCAGGCATAACATTATAAGCACTGACAGGTGAAGTGAATAACACTGATGATCTCTTCCTCACGGCTCCTGTTAGTGGGTGGGATATATTAGGCAGCAAGTGAACATTTTGTCCTCAAAGTTGATGTGTTAGAAGCAGGAAAAATAGGCAAGCGTAAGGATTTGAGCGAGTTTGACAAGGGCCAAACTGTGATGGGTAGACGACTGGGTCAGAGCATCTCCAAAACTGCAGCTCTTGTGGGGTGTTCCCGGTCTGCAGTGGTCAGGATCTATCAGAAGTGCTCCAAGGAAGGAACAGTGGAGAACCGGAGACAGGGTCATGGGCGGCCAAGGCTCATTGATGCACGTGGGGAGCGAAGGCTGGCCCGTGTGGTCCGATCAAACAGACGAGCTACTGGAGCTCAAATTGCTCCAGAAGTTAATGCTGGTTCTGATAGAAAGGTGTCAGAATACACAGTGCATCTCAGTTTGTTGTGTATGGGGCTGCATAGCCGCTGACCAGTCAGGGTGCCCATGCTGACCCGTCCACCGCCGAAAGCACCAACAGTGGCACGTGAGCATCAGAACTGGACCACGGAGCAATGGAAGAAGGTGGCCTGGTCTGAGGAATCACGTGTTCTTTTACATCACGTGGATGGCCGGGTGCGTGTGCGTGGCTTCCCTGGGGAACACATGGCACCAGGATGCAGTATGGGAAGTCCGATCCATGGAGGCCCCACCTTGCAACTTACAGGACTTAAAGGATCTGCTGCTAACATCTTGGTGCCAGATACCACAGCACACCTTCAGGGGTCTAGTAGAGTCCATGCCTCGACGGGTTGACAAAAGGGGGACCAACACAATATTAGGAAGGTGGTCATAATGTTATGCCTGATCTGTGTATTTTAGCAGTGTTAATTTCGTCAACTAATAAAAACAAGAGGAAAATGTTATGAAAATATCCCTGGATACTGCATGTGAAGAGGTAAACATCTCACTGTGATTGAATCCTTACTCATTATCACACACAAACACACAACACACGTTCATTGAGTTTGATATATTTATATATATATGCATGTATAAAATTAAACAGATACAGCTGTTTTCATATACAAAAGGCCAATAAAACGAGGAAGTGTGAAAGAGTTAGTTGACGAAGGCACTCTCATCCACAGTGTTCCAGTTAACGTGTGATCATGTGACACAATAGTGCTGCCGTCAGAATCAGAAACAGTGCAGGATCTGCAAACTCAAACGAGTACCGACAGGAAGCGGAATGTCTGCAGTTCATCTCCAATAAACACAATAATCATCCATCAACAAAAACGAGTCCAGCATCAGAAACTTAAGGAATGATCCATCAGTCATGGCTACACTCAATAGTGTTCAAATTTAACAACAAAACTTAAGTTAAGACATGAAATGTACAGAAGAAGAAAAAAAACACAAGACATCAAAGTGGAATGAGTGCGGAGTGTTTCAGACGCTTTACACACACTAAACTAACACTGAAGGCATTTCTACACCAGAACATTAGTGCTAACTACTCAAACATGCTCTGTGACATTACCCATCATGCTCCCTGATGTCAGTTACATGCAAACGCAGCCGTCAATCAAAAGATCGTACAGTCAAAACCATGCTCATCTTTGGGAAAATAATAACATACTGCAAAAATAAGTTTATAAAAAAATAAAACTATTACACGAATATTTGAATGCATTGCAGTCATGAGAATTTGGTCACAAAAAGATGTGTTTTCTAACACAAATCATAACAGTTTGTTTTTGTGGTGAAATAAAAATACAATAATTGTAAAATAAGCACATGTTCTGCCATCGCTCATGATCATTCTACAGAAATATATTACTTAAACGGCAATTTAAGTATTTATACATCATGATACTAAAAATAAAACATATTTTTAATATAATCCAGTCATAAGAGGGTTTCCTAATTATCATGAAAAACATCAACATATGGTCCTTCATTTTCTCTATGCAAACGAGCATTTGTTTGATGTTGTGGTGAAATGTGCAAAACAAATGAAGCTTGACCATAACGCTGAAAAATTAAAATAACTGAACAGTCACAATGTGAAAAGCACATTCCCCTCCAAAACGAATCTCGGAACGCAAAACATCATATTTGACTTGAATGGCAGTGTTTATGATTTAAATGCACTGAATAAACATCGCACGACTAAACATACTGTACTACAGTACTGAGAATCTGATGAGACGCGTGTGTGAACGAGGACACTAATGCCACAGGACTTACACACACATAATTAGTTTGGTGCTGTGGAGAGATTCATCCTCCTCACACACACACACACACACACACACACACACACACAGTCTCTGGTCACGTGCCGTCAGGAATCATCAGTCCAGGACTAACCCTCTCGCTCTGCTCTAGTTCTTGCGGATGTCTGCGTACACCACCGGCTCCATCTTGTGGAAGGATAAGTTCTTGCTGCCGGAGTGATCGAGCTGAGCGTAGATCACCGGCCCCTGATCGACCAATCAGAGAGAGAGAGGCGTGTCATTCACAGTGAGTCCAGATGAAATATGAACATGCTGATGCTCATGGGAGAT
>CM077215.1:34124706-34167206 GCA_039654625.1 Rhinogobio ventralis
ACGTTTAGCTATTCAGTCCGACTGAACCGTTGATCCCGTTACGAGCCGATCATTAGGGTGCATGTAAACGTATCTGTTGCGACATTATTTTCTCACAAATCTCCATAATGACTCATTAGATAAAATTATCTTATTTAAAGCATTATATATTGAAAACAGCACCACAAATACTACATTATTTTCACATTAAAGACAATTTGAGGGAAAATGTGTTTAATTAACAGCCCGGTCCCATTAGTTAACATCAGTTACTGCATTAATGAGTAATACACTTGTTAACATTGTTAATAAAATTTGTTCATTGTTAGTTTATATTAGCTGAGGTCCATTAAAGGCACAATATGTAAGATTTTTTGATTAAAATATCCACTAGAACTGTTATATATTTTGTTGGCTCGTGTACTTCATCCCAAATGTTTCCAAGAATGTTTAAATCCAGAGAAATCATCAATTTTACCCAGGATATGGACCGTGTGTGTGCGTCGCCTATCAATGACATCATACCGGCGTTACCCTCTGGTTTTATTTTGTAGTAACCATGGAAACGGCAAAGCCGCTTTAATATCTGATGTGTTTTATTAGACATGAGCAACTGTTTGGATC
This sequence comes from Rhinogobio ventralis, assembly GCA_039654625.1. Lineage (NCBI taxonomy): Eukaryota > Metazoa > Chordata > Actinopteri > Cypriniformes > Gobionidae > Rhinogobio > Rhinogobio ventralis. The sequence goes on from CM077215.1 coordinate 34,125,310, forward strand.
ATTCATGGACAGAAACTAATCATTGTTCTCCAGCTCAACACAGTTAGTCTGATTGTTTAGATCTGGTGTTCTTGATTTACCGCAAGTACCCTGTTTTACCATGCCTGATATGATCTCGCTCACTGCAGTGTGAACAAGTGTCTCATAGTAGCGCCGAGCGAACGCACAGAGTAGCATTATAACATCACTAACACACTCAGATGTGTGTGATAGGATAAAACAGCGCTGCGTTACCACACACACACACACACACACACAAGCGGAAGCACTCGTATGACAGAATAAAAGCTCCGCCCAATCAAGAGTCAAGACACGCCTTTGTGTTGAATAAGAGACGGAAAATTACATATTATGCCTCTAAATAATATCAACAAATAGCGACTTTAATAATGTATTAGTGAACGTAGAAACTGACCGTCACTAAAATTAATAATTACTAGTTAACTGATGTTAACAAATGAAACTTAGCAAAACATTTTACAGCCCTCAGTTGAGTTTCATTATGCAGCACATCACGTGTGATTTGAGGGTGAAATATGAGAGATGTTAGTGAGGTTCATCTGATGAGGGTTAGACTCGTGGAGCGGGTCACCTGCGATCGGTCCCACACACACCCTTTGACTAGAACCTGGTTTAGTGTCAGATCAGTTTATTCCTATCGCCATGCTCCATGCACACCAGAGTTAACCGGTTAACCGATCACAGAGCGTGTCATGAAGCCACATACCCTTCATAGTCGTGACTGGGCTCCTGTCGCCGGATGATCAGGTACGTGACCACAGAGATGATGATGATGCCGATGACGGCTCCGATCACGCCGCCCACGATCACCGCCGCGCTGGTCTGAGGGAGAGACTCTGGACACAGACAACACCATAAAACCATGAGAAGAGCATATCAACAAAACAGAGGCTTCTGACGAGTCTTGTTTTTTGCAGCGTTTATTCTAAATGATTTATCGGTGCACATCATTGTTTTAAAGGGGATTTATTATGCAAAATTCACGTTTGAACACGCGTAAACAACCAGCCTAAAATGGTAAAAATCCACCCAATACTTTTGTTATAACCCCTATCAATCATCAATCTCTCATATTTCCCTCTACTCCTGTGTAAGAGCAGGGAAGCCCCGCCCATGACTGTTGATGATTGGCCCTTTACATAGACACGCCACTGAGTGAGAAGCATAGTGACGCCATCTCTGTTTGCTCGCTGTATCAGCGATCGAGTATTACAATGTGTGCGCCACAAACAATACTAATGTTCTGTTGATGAACCAGCGAACACACAAGTCTCTCAGACTCCCGGCATCAGAGCCTCTGAGGACACCGTGGGTGAAGTTCATTTATGAAGGAAATGTGCAGAAGAATGTCGGTAAAATGTTATATATTTGCACAAATCATTTTACGCATGACTGCTTCACCAACACTGGATTTGAGAAGTAGTTTCTGAAGGACGGGTCGATACCAACACGATGACGTGAGGATGGCACTTCATATTCTGTGAACGTTAGCAGATGCCCTTCTGAATGATATTTCTAGAGCGCTGTATGCTAATATGGCTAAAGTTAGCATCGTCTCTGACTGTATTCACAGAGACTAGAGCTGTGTCGTTAGTTTAATCCTGAAAACGCTCACCATCTGCGTGATTCATACACACATTTATTATGCATTGTATAGTCAGGTGATGGACATGTTACGTTCCCACATGAGCACCTATACAACAATTTATAGATTAACATGACGGCACATGCTAGTCGATGAGTTGAAGCAACGTAACTCCACAACAACTAGCGTTACATAAATGATCCACTAAGCATTCAGTCTAAAAGTGTCGAGCTCTTCCTGAGTCTCTCATCTGTGTCGACTCCGGCTCAAACATGTACGGCTGATCCACAACTGGTGATTTCTGACATTTGTCTGAGTGAGATTGGCCTGTTTTGTTGTTGACGGAGTATCCGAAGCTTGTGTAAAGGCTCCGCCCACTTCTGGAAGGGGGGCGGGGAGCTGCAGCTCATTTGCATTTAAAGGGACACACAAAATGGTGCGTTTTTGCTCACACCCAAATAGGGGCAAATTTGACAAGCTATAATAAATGATCTGAGGGTATTTTGAGCAGAAACTTCACAGACACATTCTGGGGACACCAGAGATTTATATTACATCTTGTGAAAAGGGGCATAATGTGTCCCCTTTAATAATCTTGAATCAGAATAACTTCTCTTCTCTGATGACGAGGGCGGGGCAACCTGTCACTCACATGAGATCCACCAATAGCCCTATAGTTTTCCATCTGTTCACCTTTCATGACCACTCTGACTTTAGTGATGGACATCTGTCCGGTGATGTCCGGAGGATTCTTCACGTCGCAGCTGAACGTCCCGTTATCCATGAAATGCATCTGGATCACGCGGATCGACGCATCCTTCTTGTTCATGTCTCCGGCCCATTCCACACGGGACTTAAACTGAGGGAGCGAGCCCGGAAAAGACTTCCCGCCAGCATAATAGAAGATCTGTGGAAGATGAACATCAATGATGATCATATGATGCCTGATATTAATATACACACATATTACAGATGAAAAGCCTCTCACTGAGGTGGGCTGTCCCGTGTCTCCCTCCGCCAGGAAAGACCACGTCACCGATGCCGAACTACTGACCACCTCTTTAGACTTAAAACTACAGGTCAGAGTCGCTGTGGTCCCGTTCTCAACAAACACCTCGGCTGGAGTGAACACGTCTATCGCCGACACGCCTGAAACACAGTTACACGCCAGTCAGTCATACATGTGTGTCCAAAGAACAGCTTCTCATCTCATCTCTTGCATTAGGGCTGGGTTAAAATATTGTAATTGTTCAAAATGATTTTAAATGTTTACATTTCAACAACCAAATTGGATTAGGAAAATAATTATGTCATTAAAAAGTTATTACAATGCCCTACCTACATGCTATGACATGTCACTGAATGATTACCATAGTAATACAGACATGACTTCTTTAAACAATACCATGGTATATTTTAAATTTAACTTTAAACCCAGGCATAAAGAGCGCTATATAAAACATACCATGTCAATGGTGTTATTTAAGGATTTACAGCATCTGCTCATTAAAATACAGTAAATAAAAGTATTAATAATTAATTCAGATGCTGATGATTTGAGTCTTTATTGTCCGTCTCTCCCGGTTTATTAAAGGAAACTCAAGATAAAGTAACCCTAACGCGTTTATTACCAGAGTAAATTATTAAAATTATTTTCGCGTTATTAATTGACCAAATGAACGTTTTCGTGAGTAAATATTATATAATGTAATAGTAATGAGGGAGGCTAATGTGCTAACAGAACAATACGAGCTAAACTTCCTGATCTGAGAAACACATTAAACATACACACAGGATATATTTAAACGAGCTGATTCACAACATTAAATTAACACAAAACGACAGCTGTTCTTTATAGAGTCTCTTCATGTGATATAAAATCCGCAGATAATTCCTAATGTTAACTGAAGCTAGCAGGTTAGCACGGAGCTCCGCTAACGGCATCAAAACGCCTCAGAGAAATCAAACAGAACTTACCTGCGATAATAAACACCACAGAGACACACAATGAAGCATAACTGTGTGTGGAAATCGGAAGCCTTATTTCCATCCTTTAGATTTCATAAATATCGTCCGAGTACCGGAGCCTCAGCGTTTGTTTACAGCATCAGACCGACGGAGTTTCCCGCTGATCTCAGATCAGACTCAGTGACGTCAGCGATAATGTGCCGAACACACTCTACTGATCTCAGATCAGGAATTGGATAAACAGTATTTTAATGTTGGTAATATCAAGGATTTGAATACATTGGCTTTATTCTGAAATTTTTTGTGAGAATATTAATACATATCTTTTTATTTTAGCTTTGTTTAAGATTATAACTTAAAATACATCAAATAAAATGTATATTTAAAGTGTTATCTAATAAAATATTTTACTTAAAATATATGTTTTATTTGATGTATTTTTAAGTTATGTTGATAAAATCAGTCCTTTCTCGACATTACGTGTGGGGAAACCCTTTTCCTCCGAAATGCTGAAGCCTGATTGGATCACTTTATTGCTTTGCAATAGCAAATGGCGTTTGAGCATTCGCCTGATTGGCTGGCTCAGCCGCTATATAGGTGATGAGGGCGCCAATTTACCTCAGAATCGTTCTCCTTCACCTGGAGCCTGTTTTCGGCGTTGACCTGCGCGACAAGAGTGGGCGACGTGGATAGCGATCCCCTCCTGTATTCCGGCGGAAGAAAAAGGAATCAGATGATGTCTCTTTCCGGATGCACACGCGGACTGGGTGCTATGTCTGGGCCGTGGCCATGCTGAAGCGGCACCGGAAGGATCGGATTGCCAAGCCTGCGAGGACTTGCCGATTTAGATCCTTCGTGTGAGGCATTCCATTGTACGCAATGCCTGCAGATCATAGACAGCCCCTTCAGGAGGCTCTCCTGAGCAGCTGAGGTTGGCCCAGCGCCCACCCCGACACCTTTGGATGCAGAGCTTATGAGCATCCACTCGGAAGCTGTGGCAGATGTGTGATTGGATTGGGCGGCCCCCGAGCAGCCTTCCAAGCGTTGGATGGACGGGTCTTTCCTCGGCAAGAGCCACCAAACGGACGTCCCGCAGAGACCTGCCCCTTTCTTCCCAGAGCTTCATGAAGGGGATCACACGATCTTGGCGCTCCCCTTACTCAGCCCGAGCCCATGCACAAGGGACCCAACTGCTGACAACAGTGGAGGGGGCGGAGAAGCTGGGACACACACGGTTGCGGCTCACTTATGTCCGTCCCACGATTGGAAAACTGCCTCACTGTCTTCCAAGCCATGTCGAGCTACAGCGGTACATAAAGGCGGGACATGCAGCATCTGTCCTCCATATGATGGCAGTCTTGCAGGTCTTCCAGACTTGACTCCTGAGGTCCCTGGATGAGTAGGACCCGGAGTAGTTTCTTAAACTGCATACGGCAGCAGACCTGGCCCTGTCTGCTGCTAAAAAGATCGCCCAAGCAGTTGGACTGGACTCGTGGTCCTGCGTCGTCACCTGTTGCGGTGGAGGCGTTCTCCGAGGAATTTAGGGATACGCTGAAGCAGTCGAAGATACTGCCGTACCTCCTCCCAGGGCGAGATCCAGATCGTCGTCAGCTCAGCGACAAGCTGGATACGTTGGCCACGCCTCATCAATAGGGACACCCAGCAAATAAAAAGATTCAGCATTCCTGATGTTCGTGCCAGGATGAGAAAAGGATGTGAACGACAGCGAACCAGCGACCAAGAGAGCGCGTTCTCACTCAGAGTTCCCTCGGCGGCCAGCAGAGAACCCTGAGAGTGTTTGTTTAAATGTTGTATTGAAACCAATGTGTTCTGTTGCAATAAACATAAAACCTTACGTGCCTCATTCAAAAGAGCTCTTTTCCTCCACTGACTACACAATACAAGCGAAACCTCTCCCCCAGGAGACGTTTTGCGGAGCGGAAGACCGGCTCAGCTTGAGCCCTCAGGTGCGTGTCCCAGTGTGAACGCTAACTCTAACCTGTCATTCTTTTAGGCAGCAATGTTTCTCCACCAACTGGCACACAGTCCTGGGCAGTGCTCCCAGCGGCATCAGATTGGGTGATCAACACTATAAAGCGCAGCGGACCATCCCGCTTCGGCAGCGTAATTATGTCAGAAATGTCAGAACAGAGCGCCCCACTGCTACGGGCAGAAATCTAGTACCCGAGGAGCAGAGGGAGTGCGGACTATACAGCCGCTATTTCCTTATGCGTCTGATCCTGGATTAACGACCGCTAAAAAGAGTGTTTGTGAAACGCGTGTTCAAAATGATTACAGTAAAGCAGATCCTTGCGCACATCCAGCCCAGGGACCATTTCATAGCAGTGGATCTGAGAGATGCCTATTTTCATATCCAGATAGCCCCTCATCACAGGCGCTTTCCGTGATTCGCTTTCGAAGGTGTTATGTACCAATTCAAAGTGCTACCGTTCGGGATGGCCCCCCGCATGTTCACAATGTGCATGAATGCAGCGCTTTCCCCCCTGAGACTCAGTGCACGTGCTGAACTACCTCGACGACTGGCTCATCATCGCCCAATCAAGGAGTGTGCTCGAGGATCACAAACACAAGCTCCTCGCCCACTTAGCGTGCCTAGGCCTGTCTTGTTTCAGAGACTACTGGGTCTGATGGCAGCTGGGGCCTCCGTCTGCCGTCTGAGTTTGCTGCATATGAGGCTGTTACAGCTATGGTTACAGAGTTGGGTCCAGAGACAAGCGTGGAGAGCGGGGACAGATCGCTCTATCATAACGCGCTCATGTCTCGAGGCTCTGATGCCCTGGTTCGGCACAGCTATGTGTGAACAGGGTGCCGCTATGGGCAGAGTGGTCAGACGGATAGTGGTGACCACGGACGCGTCACTGTCAGGCTGGGGATCCCTCTGCAATGGCAGGCCAGTGTTCGGTACATGGGCGGGAAACCAGAAGCACTGGCATATAAACTGCTTGGAAATGGAAGCTGTTCGCTTGGCACTGCAGGATTTTCTTCCGTTCGTGAAAGACTGCCAAGTCCTTGTTCCGAACAGACAACAGCAGTGGTGGAGTACATCAATCACCAGGGAGGAGTGCACTCGCGTGATCAGGGAGGAGAGGGATGCTCTACTGCTGATAGCACCGAAATGGCCAAACCAGTCATGGTTACCGAAGTCATCGAACCAGCTGCATCAAGCAACTTGAAAGTGCTCTCATTTAAGATGGTGCTTATGCTTCCAGAGGACTCGACTGCCCAATGGGAGTGCGTGCCCACTCCACCAGGATCTTCATGGGCATGGGTTAAAGATACACTATATTGCCAAAGTGTTGGGACGCCCCTCAAAATCACTGAATTCAGGTGTTCCAATCACTTCATGGCCAAAGGTGTATAAAATCAAGCACTAGGCATGCAGACGCTTCTACACACATTTGTGAAAGAATGGGTCGCTCTCAGGAGCTCAGTGAACTCAAGCGTGGTACCGTGATAGGTTGCCACCTGTGCAATAAGCCCATTCCTGACATTTCCTCACTACTAAATATACCACGCTCAACTGTTAGTGGAATTATAACAAAGTGGAAGCAATTGGGAACAACAGCAACTCAGCCACAAAGTGATAGGCCACGTAAAATCACAGAGCGGGGTCAGCACATGCTGAGGGTCACAGTGCGCAGAAAACGCCAACTTTCTGCAGAGTCAATAGCTACAGACCTCCAAACTTCTGTGGCCTTCAGATGAGCTCAAGAACAGTGTGTAGAGAACTGCCAAGTGTGAAGTTTGGTGGAGGGGGGATTATGGGGTGGGGTTGTTTTTCAGGGGTTGGGCTTGGCCCCTTAGTTCCAGTGAAAGGAACTCTTAATGCTTCAGCATACAAAGACATTTTGGACAATTTCATGCTCCCAACTTTGTGGGAACAGTTTGGGGACGGCCCCTTCCTGTCCCAACATGACTGCGCTCCAGTGCACAAAGCGTCGGTCCATAAAGACATGGATGAGCAAGTTTGGTGTGGAGGAACTTGACTGGCCTGCACAGAGTCCTGACCTCATCCCGATAGAACACCTTTGGGATGAATTAGAGCGGAGACTGCGAGCCAGGCCTTCTCGTCCAACATCAGTGCCTGACCTCACAAATGAGCTTCTAGAAGAATGGTCAAAAATTCCCATAAACACACTCCTAAATCTTGTGGAAAGCCTTCCCAGAAGAGTTGAAGCTGTTATAGCTGCAAAGGGTGGGCCAACTCCATATTAAACCCTACGGATTAAGAATGGGATGTCATTAAAGTTCATGTGCATGTAAAGGCAGGCGTCCCAAAACTTTGTGTATGTCTATTCAGGACATCTGCCTCGTGGCAGGCACTTTTGCACGATTTTACAATCTGGATATTCCCTGTTTTGCACCGCATGTTCTGTCTGTGCAGGATAAGGCAGCTGAGTCGCTTGAAGACACGTCCCTACCCGGCGTGTTTCAACTAGGTCTTCTAGGCGGCGCTGCTGCATGAGGGCTGCCACAGTATATGCACAGCTTCATGTGATTTTATAACTTAGGCGTGTCCCGCTTCCTACAAGGAAGCTGTGAAATTCTCTCACGCCTGTGGGTAATAGCTAACTACTAAGTAAACAACACAGTGCAGTGCTGCTTGACTGTGTGCAGAGACGCTGGCGTCACCGCTTTGGCTCTCTGCCAAAAACTGCATCTAGGTGTTTCAACTAGGTCCGGGCGGGGCGAGGTAAAGACTACAAGGGATACAGCTATGGCCACTGGGCATGCGTACATCAATATTGCGTCATTTAATTACTGTATTTGCATTATTAGGTTTGGGGTAGGAGTTAATAAAACAATCTAATAAGTAGAAAATTAATTTATTGTTATTTTATCGTGAGATTTTACCCCACTTCTGGCCATTGCTGCCACAACCGTGCACTGATAGCCTTTTGCTACTGCCGCAGGCTCCTGGTCTTCTGTATCGGCTCTGTGCGAGCTGTGATCGGCTCGATTTTTCACATGGCAGGGTTTTATACGTTCCCCATACGTAATATCGAGAAACAGACTCGATAAGGGAACGTCTCCGGTTACTCGCCGTAACCGTGGTTCCCTGACAGGAGGGAACGAGGCATTACATGTGAAAAACTCCCTCATAGCCTCAATAGCTTTTGTTCAGTCGAAAGAATTGGCACCCGACATCGCCTATATAGCGGCTGAGCCACCCAATCAGGCGAATGCTCTAACGCCATTGGCTATTGCAAAGCAATAGAGTGATTCAATCAGGCTTCAGCATTTCGGAGAAAAAGGGTTTCCCATATGTAATGTCTTGTTCCCTCCTCTCAGGGAACCATGGTAACGTTGAGTAACCGGAGACGAAAATCGGCTGCAGAACCATAATGGAGAAACCAGGTCACTCACACCACCAGTGGTTAAACTGGTTAATTGGTCCAATTAAGTACAGTTGTATTGTGCTTTAACATGGTTAACTAGCTCAACCAAAGTAAGTAAACAGCAATGAAAGCATCTTATAGTAGTGGTATTCAAATGGCAGACCCCAGTTCTGGTTGTATCCAGATCCCAGGACAGAATTGCACCATTTTACCGTCTCTACAACACGCCACAAGCGCTCGGGGTCGTTTATGGTAATGATCTTTCGGCGCTGCATACTCTAACCCTTTATCTAGAGCCAAGCACGCTTCATTCAAGCCCTTCCATTCTGTGCACGTTGCTTCTCTCTCCCGCTAAAGACGTAAAGCGGTGCGTGTTTCAGAGCGAGCGTTTTCAGTGTTTTCCGCTCGCCTTTAACTAAACCAGGTTTGGGACACGTTAACATGTCGCCTTTAGATGTTTTTCCCCCATACATTTGCATTATTATTCAGCATATTAAAAGCAATAATAAACAATGTTATAATTTGGAAAAGTATTTGGAGATGGCAAGAGAAGACAAAATACTTTGAAATGACTAGTTAACTTTGTTTTGTGCTCATTATGGGAGACAAAAAATCCCTCCATTTTCTTCGATTCCCTCCCTATATGCTACTCTAAGCAATGTCCAAAACTTAGTACTTCGAGCACTTTTTGTGATTATTCGCTTGCTGTATTCCACAGTTGTAAGTCGCTTTGGATAAAAGCGTCTGCTAAATGAATAAATGCAAATGTTTTTATTAGATTATGGATTATGTACGTTGTTTGTTTTTCCAGTAGTTTATTACTTTGAGCAAAATATATAAATGGCCAATACTTCTCTGAAGAGGTGAACCCTGCACCCGTGTCTTCTCAGTCCCAAGGACTCATATGTGCCACAGGAGTCTCAATATATTTTATATATATTTTTATATATAATATATATATATTATATATATATATAATATATATATAAAATATATATATTTTATATTCATATCCATTTGGGAGAAATATTTATTTTTGGCAAATATTAGTAAAAATGGTAAGACATCATTGCTTTAGCTCTCAGGCCCATGATTCTCCTCTTTAGTGACTAATTTGAGTGTTTAGGATTTTTTCTTTTACAAAGTACTACGGCTGAACTTACAGTGAAGACCCGAGGAGCAGACATGAAGATGCTCATCAGCGGCACATGCTCCACACGGGTCACCAGGGCACAGACAAACTAAAGACTTCCACATACAGTCAGACCTTCAACATTTCTCACATTATCACAGTTTATTCACTATAGTTTAGAAAATGGTAATAAAATTTAACAGTGTCAGAACTAATTCATCTTGATAATGTCAGATAACTTTGATGAAAAGGGATGTAATGGATTACAATCAGCTGTTAAATTTAAGGACACAATTAGATAATACCAATTTAGGTCCACCAATGACCAGGCAATGCTTCACTTTGTTCAGTCTGATGTCAAAGGTCACATTAGCAATTAAAGAACAAACACTTCAGTTTAACACATTATCTTCCCTCTCGGTGTGTGTTTATGTGTGCCCTGAGACAACGGTACTTCTTAATCCATAAGTAACTAACGCCAAAATATGCAATATAATTAGGTACTTCAGTTATTAACACAATAACGTAACACACGTAGGTGAAGTTTCTCAACACTGAGAATGAATGAATGAATGAATGAATGAATGAATGAATGAATGAACGTCAGTTTCTCCAGACTCGCGCTGGTCAGTCACCCAGGACTTCAGTTTCCCCTGTGCCGGCCGGTGTTCACAGAAGGTCCAGTCCTGTGACAAAAGAGTGCCAGAAATTCAAGGTTGGATTTAGCTCTAGTTCTAGTTTAATATTTAGACGGATAAATAGTGAGTAATAACTAGAGATGGGTATCGAGATCCGGTTCCATTTTAGAACCGGTGATTCAATAAACACGCATTTCGGTTCCGCCTATCAGTTCCTGTGTGCGCATTCACGGCTGCAGGCATTCATTCACAGACGCGCTGTCATTCACGGTGCGTGCCCAAGCTGGCGCGTTCAGTTCATGCCTATGGCAGCTTAACTTTCATAGGAATTCATTGAAAACACTCGCTTTGCTGCGCATTTTACTTTCGGTTTAGAATTAGTTTTAAAGAATGAATTTGAAAAGCCCCCGCCGGTGATAGCGGTTTTATCGGTGTTGACACGCGTCGATTAACCGGTGGGAAAATTTCCTCACCGTCACATCCCTAATGTAGCTTCCCTATCGGCTTCTCATAGTGAATAGTGCACGATAATGAACTAAATTCTCTTCCTCGTCTTTTTGCACAGCACACAAATGGACAATACACACAAACATATGTCAAAATATCTTCATAAACACAGTCGGTTATGTCTTAAGACAGTTGAAAAGAAAAGATGTAAACGCGTGTGTAACAGTGTATTGGATCCGTGCAGCTCTTAAAGTGACAGTGGCAGATTCTCCTGATGCGTCTCTATGGTAATGTTAATCAAACAAAAGACGACGAATAAATTCACTCGCTGTTCTAGACAATAACTTTTGTGACTATATTTGTAATGCATAACGTATATTTTATTAATAAAGTGCAGTGTTATTTTACATTCGATTAGTTTCTGTACCTGAAAACGTTTATTTCAATCGCATCTTTGTATTTATTTGCACAATTATTAATTTGTTTATTTGTCTAATAATAATGCTTAATTTATATTAGTAGTTGTTTTTGCTGTGGTATATTTAAACCATAGGCAGAAGAGATGATTTCTGTTCATGGTATTCAGCTACAATTAAATATTTTGCAATAAGAATAAATGTGAATGATATCTACAGGTTTTTTTTTACCTTATTGGAATCGAAATTAGGAAACGATAAGAATCGGAATCGTTAAAATTCAAACGATACCCAACTCTAGTATTAACTTGACTATAAATGACTGAAAGGATGTACATTAAAGCTCCTGTCGGTCAGTGTGATGACCCGTCTCATGCCTCAGTCACACGGGCCCAGATCCACTTCATCCCGGAGACGAGCCGAGCCGCCAGCGCTTCCACGTACGACTGCAGATCTCCCTCCGCTGATCCTGCAATCGAGAGTCATCAATTAGGACAAACTCTTTTATTCAGTACACACATCAAATTTAAGCAAATCTGTTTTATTTCTCATGAATTTTAGGATAAACACCTGAGTTTTTAATTCAAGAAAGCATAACTTAATTATAGGTCCTGTCATCTAGTCTAGTTATGGATTTAGGCATGATCTTGTCCTCAGACGTGCTTGTGAAATCATTCAGAAACTCTCATCAGATTAATGTTCCCTCTCGTGCTGTAATATTCATAAATCAATAACATATATGGGTTCAAGACAAGCCGAAACAGACAAATATTCTCACTATAAAATATGATTAATTTACACGTAACATAAAAACTATGGAATATAAAAGGTGAACTTATTTGATGGCCAGTTAAAAAAAAAAATTAAGTCACCATGAAATCAAAATGGACAATTCTTTTTTTTTTCTGGTATATTGCAGTGTTAATTGTAAATGATTTATCATTATTGTGTTAAATAATAACTTCATCTCTTCTCTGATGACGAGGGCGGGGCAACCTGTCACTCACATGAGATCAGCCAATAGCAAACCACAACCATCCAATCAATTCCCCACAGACACAATCAAGCCCCGCCCTACATTTGTTCTTGTTCCTGAAGCGTTTCACTCGATATGCGGCACAATAGAGAAGAAAAGACCAGCGTGACTTCCCTTTCATGAGTATAAAGGCTCCTGTGGTTTTTCCGTCCGCTCACCTTTCATGACCACTCTGACTTTAGTGTCGGACACCTCTCCGGAGACGTCCGGAGGATTCTTCACGTCGCAGCTGAACGTCCCGTTGTCCAGGAACTGCATCTGAATCACGCGGATCGACGCGTCCTTCTTGTTCATGTCTCCGGCCCATTCCACACGGGACTTGAACTGCGGGCCTGAGCTTGGAAAAGACTTCCCGGCAAAGTAATGGAAGATCTGAGGAAGAGGAACATCCATGATGATCATATGATGCCTGATATAGGCTACATTCAGACTGTCAGTCCAAATCCGATTCTGTGCATATCTGACTGAAACCCAATCAGATTTAGCAAGTGTGAACGTAGCCGTATACGCCAATCTATAATATGTGTGTTTCTCAACGGGGGTGATGGAAGAAATATTTTTGAATGGGGGGGCTTTAAGGTGTTCTTGGGGGAGCGTTTGTTTAATGTGAACAGACTCACTGATTTTAACGGGTTCATAAAAGCAGATGCAAAATAAACGCGATGAGCAACATTAAACAGCACATAAATCATTAAGGCCTAATGTGACTGAATGAACTGTCGACGGAGGACAAGCTCTAGGACTGAAGCTTTGAGGTGTTGGACTCGATCGACTCCATCTGTGTGTGATCATCGCTCTGAATTACATCTGGATGAAGTCTTTGATAAAAACATTTTTTGCTCAAAATGTTGCTTTGTTTATTTTTTGTTTATTTACTGTGATGGCTAGACGACTGGGTCAGAGCATCTCCAAAACTGCAGCTCTTGTGGGGTGTTCCCGGTCTGCAGTGGTCAGGATCTATCAGAAGTGCTCCAAGGAAGGAACAGTGGAGAACCGGCGACAGGGTCATGGGCGGCCAAGGCTCATTGATGCACGTGGGGAGCGAAGGCTGGCCCGTGTGGTCCGATCAAACAGACGAGCTACTGGAGCTCAAATTGCTCAAGAAGTTAATGCTGGTTCTGATAGAAAGGTGTCAGAATACACAGTGCATCTCAGTTTGTTGTGTATGGGGCTGCATAGCCGCTGACCTGTCAGGGTGCCCATGCTGACCCCTGTCCACCGCCGAAAGCACCAACAGTGGCACGTGAGCATCAGAACTGGACCACGGAGCAATGGAAGAAGGTGGCCTAGTCTAAGGAATCGCGTGTTCTTTTACATCACGTGGATGGCCGGGTGCGTGTGCGTGGCTTCCCTGGGGAACACATGGCACCAGGATGCACTATGGGAAGAAGGCAAGCCGGCGGAGGCAGTGTGATGCTTTGGGCAATGTTCTGCTGGGAAACCTTGGGTCCTGCCATCCATGTGGATGTTACTTTGACACGCACCACCTACCTAAGCATTGTTGAGACCATGTACAGCCTTTCATGGAAACGGTATTCCCTGGTGGCTGTGGCTCTTCCAGCAGGATAATGCTCCTGACACAAAGCAAAAATGCTTCAGGAATGGTTTGAGGAGCACAACAACGAGTTTGAGGTGTTGACTTGGCCTCCAAATTCCCCAGATCTCAATCCAATCGGGCATCTGTGGGATGTGCTGAACAAACAAGTCCGATCCATGGAGGCCCCACCTCGCAACTTACAGGACTTAAAGGATCTGCTGCTAACATCTTGGTGCCAGATACCACAGCACACCTTCAGGGGTCTAGAGGAGTCCATCAGAGACGGGTCAGCAAAAGGGGGACCAACACAATATTAGTCATAATGTTATGGCTGATCGGTGTATGTTCTGTAAAAAAAAAATATATCTGCGACAGGCTCATACCAGCCGATAAAATCGCCAGAACGATAAATCGGGCTCTATTTTGCAACCGGTGTAACAGACAGACTGTAACCTGCCAGTTTATACCAATGCGACGAGTATCGGCTGTGCATCATTTTCCATAGCAACGGCTATTTACTTATTTACTATTTTTCTGACCATTTCTGTATGGCATGTCAGTGAAAACCAGAGCGTTTAGCATTCAGTAGCACACCTAGATAATGTGTAGCGGTTGAGAAGCGCTGTTATAGAGGAGACTCTTACTGCTGTGGGCTGTCCCGTGTCTCCCTCCGGCAGGAAATACCACCACACCGATGCCGAACTACTGACCACCTCTGGAGACTTAAAACTACAGGTCAGAGTCGCTGTGGTCCCGTTCTCAACAAACACCTCGGCTGGAGTGAACACGTCTATCGCCGACACGCCTGAAACACAGTTACACGCCAGTCAGTCATACATGTGTGTCCAAAGAACAGCTTCTCATCTCATCTCTTGCATTAGGGCTGGGTTAAAATATTGTAATTGTTCAAAATGATTTTAAATGTTTACATTTCAACAACCAAATTGGATTAGGAAAATAATGATGTCATTAAAAAGTTATTACAATGCCCTACCTACATGCTATGACATGTCACTGAATGATTACCATAGTAATACAGACATGACTTCTTTAAACAATACCATGGTATATTTTAAATTTAACTTTAAACCCAGGCATAAAGAGCGCTATATAAAACATACCATGTCAATGGTGTTATTTAAGGATTTACAGCATCTGCTCATTAAAATACAGTAAATAAAAGTATTAATAATTAATTCAGATGCTGATGATTTGAGTCTTTATTGTCCGTTTGATTAAAGGGATAGTTCATTTACACACTCGTGAGTTTCTTTGCTCTGCTGAACACAAAGGAAGATGTTTGTAATGTTTGTAACTAAGCAGATCTCATCCCTCATTGAGTAGCGTAGTATGTTTCCTCCACTGGTAGTCAATGAGGGATGAGATCTGCTTAGTTACAAACATTCTTCCAAACATCTTCCTTTGTGTTCAGCAGAGCAAAGAAACTCATACAGAACAATACGAGCCAGATCAGATTGCTGTCTGGGACTTCCTGACCCGAGAAACACATTTAACACAAAACGACAGCTGTTCTTTATAGAGTCTCTTCATGTGATATAAAATCCGCAGATAATTCCTAATGTTAACTGAAGCTAGCAGGTTAGCACGGAGCTCCGCTAACGGCATCAAAACGCCTCAGAGAAATCAAACAGAACTTACCTGCGATAATAAACACCACAGAGACACACAATGAAGCATAACTGTGTGTGGAAATCGGAAGCCTTATTTCCATCCTTTGGATTTCATAAATATCGTCCGAGTACCGGAGCCTCAGCGTTTGTTCTTCTTCTTATTTCCTATTCCTTTTCACCTTCAGTGTTTGTTTACACGATTTTACGGACGAGTTTCCCGCTAATCTCATTAGACTTTCTTCTTCTTCTGAGATTGGCGGTTGACAAACATGGAAAGTGTTTATTAGCGCCCCCGTCTGGCGTGGAGTGTGGCTCAAACTGGCGAACTCCCCGCGAGTACACCTGCAGGAACTGCATTTACTCTCTGGTTAATGACAAATTTGGCAACACATTTTGATTCAATTCATCAATGCCTTTGTATATGTATATTTTCATTCTGTTTTTGTTCTTAGTGTTAAATAAAAAAAATTAAAAAATAATTATATTTGATTAATTACCTGAGAAATGTTATTTGTGAACCGGTTGATTTTTACAAAATCTGTTCAAAAGGTTCAGTCCCGAAACGGGTCTCGGAGATCTCGATTTTAATATAGGCCTGCTTCATAAAATGAATCACAATATTTGACCAATATTTGGCTGTGAGATTGGTTTGAGACTTCACAACAGAAACCATTTACTGCGATTATAAAGCTTGGAAGAGCCAGGACATGTATTAATATAAGTCTGTTCGTCTGAGAGAAGCAGGTCACACACACCTCGGATGGGGTCATTTTAATTTTGGGGTAAACTATCCTTTTAAGATACTAAAAAATAAAACTATATAATTATTTGTATAGTTATTTTGTAGAATATCTCCTAGTATAAATTGCATTTTATTATTATTATTATTATTATTTTACATAATTGTCACACAGCTCTCTCGGAATAACACAATATTTCCCTTAATATTTATCATATATATTTATTTAATGCAAATTCACCAACAACAAACCAACTTTTCTTGTTTGTTTTTTGTTGTTGAATGAATTTAAGTTTTTTAGTAATAAGAAAGCAAGTAGAATGACTCTTTATACTCTTGTTGATGTCTATAAATTAATTGTATACCCTCGTGTTATTTTCCCCTCCTATCTTATTTATTTTCTGTCGTTAGCCGATCCTCTTTTTTTGTCATTAAAACGTATCAACTTACTTTTTGTGTGAGTATTCTGTTGACATTGTGTGTATTCAAAATATGTCAACGGTATTTTCAATTGTCCATGTTTCATTTAATTTCATTAATAAAACATTCTCCTGATGAAAGAACCGAAAACAATATAAAAGTCTTGTGTCGCGCTCCTTCCGGCGTGTGTCGCGCTCCTTCCGGCGTGTGTCGCGCTCCTTCCGGCGTGTGTCGCGCTCCTTCCGGCGTGTGTCGTCACATCAGTCGATCGTATCATAACTCAAGCGTCTGTAAAATGGCGACGTTTTTCGGCGAGGTGCTGTCGGTGTACTCGCGCGCTGTGGAGGAGGAAGAGGAGGATGACGAGGAGGATGAACAGATCCGGCGGGAAATAGAGCAGAAGAGGTGAAACCGTGACGCATATGTATTCATCCTGTAATAAACTGTGTTATGGTTTATGAGAGACTAAATCGCGATCTGCTTTCGGTTTCAGCTGCGCGTTTCTGTACACTTGAGTTTTTATATTTCTATAATAATTTATTGTACATATATTCGAAGCTTTGGCAATATCGTAGTATTTATAGTCATGTCAATAAGCATTTTAAATTTCATCACTGTATTCATCACGTGACGGATCAATGAACACACACACACACACACACACACACACACACACACACACACACACACTCACTCACTCACTCACTCACTCACTCACTCACTCACACACTCACTCACACACACACACACACACACTCACTCACTCACTCACTCACTCACACACACACACTCTCACACTCACACACTCCCAGTCACACACACACACACACACACACTCACTCACACTCACTCACTCACTCTCACACTCTCACACTCACACACACACACTCTCACACTCACACACACACACACACACACACACTCCCACTCACGCACACACACACACTCACGCACACGTTCACTCACTCACACGCACACTCTCTCTCACACACACTCACGCACACGTTCACTCACTCACACACACACACACACACACTCACTCACACACACACTCACACACACACACACACACTCCCACTCACGCACACGTTCACTCACTCACACGCACACTCTCTCACACACACACACACACTCACGCACACGTTCACTCACTCACACACACACACACTCACGCACACGTTCACTCACTCACACACACACTCACACACACACACACTCTCACACTCACGCACACACACACACACTCCCACTCACGCACACGTTCACTCACTCACACGCACACTCTCTCACACACACACACACACTCACGCACACGTTCACTCACACACACACACACACACTCACGCACACGTTCACTCACTCACACACACGTTCACTCACTCACACACACGTTCACTCACTCACACACACACTCACGCACACACACTCACGCACACGTTCACTCACTCACACACACTCACGCACACGTTCACTCACTCACACACACACACACACACACACACACACACACTCACGCACACGTTCACTCACTCACACACACACACTCACGCACACGTTCACTCACACACACACACACTCACGCACACGTTCACTCACTCACACACACACACACTCACGCACACGTTCACTCACTCACACACACACTCACGCACACGTTCACTCACTCACACACACACACACTCACGCACACGTTCACTCACTCACACACACACACACACACTCACGCACACGTTCACTCACTCACACACACACACTCACGCACACGTTCACTCACACACACACACACCGTTTCAAAGCAGCTTTACAAAAAATCAAGATGTTAAAGTTTACAATATCTTAATATGGTTTTCCATATGATCGATTATATCATAATTATGACAAAAAGTTTACATTATGAGAAACTGATGTAATTACAACTTCTTATCTCATAGTATGACTCATGATATCATAATTTTGACATAAAAAGAAACATAACATGTCATAACTAAAACTTTTTATGTTATAATTTCAACATTTTGTCTTAATATGCCAATTTCTACTTTTTATCTCATAATTATGATTTACAAAAGGATGTTTTTTATTCTTATATGGCGGGAATGGGTTTCCATATGATCGATTATATCTTAATTATGACACAAAAAGTTGAAATGATGTGATAGTCAAAGTTATGACATACTAAATCATAATTATGACATTAAAAGTTTTAAATTATGAGATAAAAATTACTTTCTATGTCATAATTACAACTTTTTAAGTTACTATTTAATTTTAGTTTGTCCCTTTCTACTTTTTATCTCATAATATGACTTAGTCTGTCATAATTTTGATGCTTTGATTTATAACGGGCTGATTTTTAGTCTGATGTGGCGGGGATGGGCTTCATGCTGCACAACTAATCAATACGATTGATAATGAAAGTAATTGTGAGTGAGTTTGGCTGAATGGCGCAGTGACCCTCTGTCGTGTGTGTGTGTGTGTGTCTCAGGTGTGTGGAGGTGCGCTGGCTCTCACAGACGGACGACGGGCCCCTGCCGTGTTCAGAGCTGATCGTCGCTGCGGGTCCGAACGCCACCGGTGAGAACCGTCACGCCTCTGTTTGGCTGTAGATGATGCAGAACCGGCGCTTGAGCTGCTGTACTGTTTCCCCAGGTTTCGTCTCCGCGTACGTGCTGAGCTCCGGAGGCTGGCCGGCCGTCGCATGGGTGTCCCTGTGGAACGAGCGGAGTCGCGGATCTGGCCCCACAGACACGGCCCCGGTCCCTGGAGAGCCGTCCTGCGTCCTGTACCGGCAGAAGCAGGTGAGAGCCTCCGCCCGCGGCTTCAGCAGGGAGATGACTCACTAACTCACAGACAGGACTCTGACACACAGACTCACTGACGCACACACAGACTCACTGACTCTGACGCACTGACAGACTCACTGACTCTGACGCACTGACACACTCACTGACTCTGACGCACTGACACACTCACTGACTCTGACGCACTGACACACTCACTGACTCTGACGCACTGACACACTCACTGACTCTGACGCACTGACACACTCACTGACTCTGACGCACTGACACACTCACTGACTCTGACGCACTGACACACTCACTGACTCTGACGCACTGACACACTCACTGACTCTGACGCACTGACACACTCACTGACTCTGACGCACTGACACACTCACTGACTCTGACGCACTGACACACTCACTGACTCTGACGCACTGACACACTCACTGACTCTGACGCACTGACACACTCACTGACTCTGACGCACTGACACACTCACTGACTCTGACGCACTGACACACTCACTGACTCTGACGCACTGACACACTCACTGACTCTGACGCACTGACACACTCACTGACTCTGACGCACTGACACACTCACTGACTCTGACGCACTGACACACTCACTGACTCTGACGCACTGACACACTCACTGACTCTGACGCACTGACACACTCACTGACTCTGACGCACTGACACACTCACTGACTCTGACGCACTGACACACTCACTGACTCTGACGCACTGACACACTCACTGACTCTGACGCACTGACACACTCACTGACTCTGACGCACTGACACACTCACTGACTCTGACGCACTGACACACTCACTGACTCTGACGCACTGACACACTCACTGACTCTGACGCACTGACACACTCACTGACTCTGACGCACTGACACACTCACTGACTCTGACGCACTGACACACTCACTGACTCTGACGCACTGACACACTCACTGACTCTGACGCACTGACACACTCACTGACTCTGACGCACTGACACACTCACTGACTCTGACGCACTGACACACTCACTGACTCTGACGCACTGACACACTCACTGACTCTGACGCACTGACACAGACTCACTGACTCTGACACAGACTCACTGACACACTCACTGACACAGACTCACTGACTCTGACACAGACTCACTGACACACTCACTGACACACAGACTCACTGACTCTGACGCACAGACTCACTGACACACTCACTGACGCACAGACTCACTGACTCTGACGCACAGACTCACTGACTCTGACGCACAGACTCACTGACTCTGACGCACAGACTCACTGACTCTGACGCACAGACTCACTGACTCTGACGCACAGACTCACTGACTCTGACGCACAGACTCACTGACTCTGACGCACAGACTCACTGACTCTGACGCACAGACTCACTGACTCTGACGCACAGACTCACTGACTCTGACGCACAGACTCACTGACTCTGACGCACTGACACACTCACTGACTCTGACGCATTGACACACTCACTGACTCTGACGCACTGACACACGCACTGACACACGCACTGACACACTCACTGACACACTCTCTGACACACTCACTGACACAGACTCACTGACTCTGACACAGACTCACTGACACACTCACTGACACAGACTCACTGACTGACTCACTGACACTGACACACTCACTGACAAACACACTTACTGACACTGACACACTCACTGACAAACACACTTACTGACACTGACACACTCACTGACAAACACACTTACTGACACTGACACACTTACTGACAAACACACTTACTGACACACAGACTCACTGACTCTGACACACAGACTCACTGACTCTGACGCACAGACTCACTGACTCTGACGCACTGACACACTCACTGACTTCATCCTGTAATAAACTGTGTTATGGTTTATGAGAGACTAAATCGCGATCTGCTTTCGGTTTCAGCTGCGCGTTTCTGTACACTTGAGTTTTTATATTTCTATAATAATTTATTGTACATATATTCGAAGCTTTGGCAATATCGTAGTATTTATAGTCATGTCAATAAGCATTTTAAATTTCATCACTGTATTCATCACGTGACGGATCAATGAACACACACACTCACTCACTCACACACACACACACACACACACACACACACACTCACACTCACTCACTCACTCACTCACTCACTCACACACACTCTCACACTCACACACTCCCAGTCACACACACACACTCACACTCACTCACTCACTCACACACTCTCACACTCACACACACACACACTCTCACACTCACACACACACTCTCACACTCACACACACTCCCACTCACGCACACACACACACTCACGCACACGTTCACTCACTCACACGCACACTCTCTCTCACACACACACACACACACTCACGCACACGTTCACTCACTGACAAACACACTTACTGACACTGACACACTCACTGACAAACACACTTACTGACACTGACACACTCACTGACAAACACACTTACTGACACACAGACTCACTGACAAACACACTTACTGACACACAGACTCACTGACTCTGACACACAGACTCACTGACTCTGACGCACAGACTCACTGACTCTGACGCACTGACACACTCACTGACTCTGACGCACTGACACACTCACTGACTGACGCACTGACACACTCACTGACTCTGACGCACTGACACACTCACTGACTCTGACGCACTGACACACTCACTGACTCTGACGCACTGACACACTCACTGACTCTGACGCACTGACACACTCACTGACTCTGACGCACTGACACACTCACTGACTCTGACACACTCTCTGACACACTCACTGACACAGACTCACTGACTCTGACACAGACTCACTGACACACTCACTGACTCTGACGCACTGACACACTCACTGACTCTGACGCACTGACACACTCACTGACTCTGACGCACTGACACACTCACTGACTCTGACGCACTGACACACTCACTGACTCTGACGCACTGACACACTCACTGACTCTGACGCACTGACACACTCACTGACTCTGACGCACTGACACACTCACTGACTCTGACGCACTGACACACTCACTGACTCTGACGCACTGACACACTCACTGACTCTGACGCACTGACACACTCACTGACTCTGACGCACTGACACACTCACTGACTCTGACGCACTGACACACTCACTGACTCTGACGCACTGACACACTCACTGACTCTGACGCACTGACACACTCACTGACTCTGACGCACTGACACACTCACTGACTCTGACGCACTGACACACTCACTGACTCTGACGCACTGACACACTCACTGACTCTGACGCACTGACACACTCACTGACTCTGACACACTCTCTGACACACTCACTGACACAGACTCACTGACTCTGACACAGACTCACTGACACACTCACTGACTCTGACACAGACTCACTGACACACTCACTGACTCTGACACAGACTCACTGACACACTCACTGACTCTGACACAGACTCACTGACACACTCACTGACTCTGACACAGACTCACTGACACACTCACTGACTCTGACACAGACTCACTGACACACTCACTGACTCTGACGCACTGACACACTCACTGACTCTGACGCACTGACACACTCACTGACTCTGACGCACTGACACACTCACTGACTCTGACGCACTGACACACTCACTGACTCTGACGCACTGACACACTCACTGACTCTGACGCACTGACACACTCACTGACTCTGACGCACTGACACACTCACTGACTCTGACGCACTGACACACTCACTGACTCTGACGCACTGACACACTCACTGACTCTGACGCACTGACACACTCACTGACTCTGACGCACTGACACACTCACTGACTCTGACGCACTGACACACTCACTGACTCTGACGCACTGACACACTCACTGACTCTGACGCACTGACACACTCACTGACTCTGACGCACTGACACACTCACTGACTCTGACGCACTGACACACTCACTGACTCTGACGCACTGACACACTCACTGACTCTGACGCACTGACACACTCACTGACTCTGACGCACTCACTGACACACTCACTGACTCTGACGCACTCACTGACACACTCACTGACTCTGACGCACTCACTGACACACTCACTGACTCTGACGCACTCACTGACACACTCACTGACTCTGACGCACTCACTGACACACTCACTGACTCTGACGCACTCACTGACACACTCACTGACTCTGACGCACTCACTGACACACTCACTGACTCTGACGCACTCACTGACACACTCACTGACTCTGACGCACTCACTGACACACTCACTGACTCTGACGCACTCACTGACACACTCACTGACTCTGACGCACTCACTGACACACTCACTGACTCTGACGCACTCACTGACGCACTCACTGACTCTGACGCACTCACTGACGCACTCACTGACTCTGACGCACTCACTGACGCACTCACTGACTCTGACGCTCTGACGCACTCACTGACTCTGACGCACTGACGCACTCACTGACTCTGACGCACTGACGCACTCACTGACTCTGACGCACTCACTGACACACTCACTGACTCTGACGCACTCACTGACACACTCACTGACTCTGACGCACTCACTGACTCTGACGCACTGACGCACTCACTGACTCTGACGCACTGACGCACTCACTGACTCTGACGCACTGACGCACTCACTGACTCTGACGCACTGACGCACTCACTGACTCTGACGCACTGACGCACTCACTGACTCTGACGCACTGACGCACTCACTGACTCTGACGCACTGACGCACTCACTGACTCTGACGCACTGACGCACTCACTGACTCTGACGCACTGACGCACTCACTGACTCTGACGCACTGACGCACTCACTGACTCTGACGCACTGACGCACTCACTGACTCTGACGCACTGACGCACTCACTGACTCTGACGCACTGACGCACTCACTGACTCTGACGCACTGACACACTCACTGACTCTGACGCACTGACACACTCACTGACTCTGACGCACTGACACACTCACTGACTCTGACGCACTGACACACTCACTGACTCTGACGCACTGACACACTCACTGACTCTGACGCACTGACACACTCACTGACTCTGACGCACTCACTGACTCTGACGCTCTGACGCACTCACTGACTGACTCTGACGCTCTGACGCACTCACTGACTGACTCTGACGCTCTGACGCACTCACTGACTGACTCTGACGCTCTGACGCACTCACTGACTGACTCTGACGCTCTGACGCACTCACTGACTGACTCTGACGCTCTGACGCACTCACTGACTGACTCTGACGCTCTGACGCACTCACTGACTGACTCTGACGCTCTGACGCACTCACTGACTGACTCTGACGCTCTGACGCACTCACTGACTGACTCTGACGCTCTGACGCACTCACTGACTGACTCTGACGCTCTGACGCACTCACTGACTGACTCTGACGCTCTGACGCACTCACTGACTGACTCTGACGCTCTGACGCACTCACTGACTGACTCTGACGCTCTGACGCACTCACTGACTGACTCTGACGCTCTGACGCACTCACTGACTGACTCTGACGCTCTGACGCACTCACTGACTGACTCTGACGCTCTGACGCACTCACTGACTGACTCTGACGCTCTGACGCACTCACTGACTGACTCTGACGCTCTGACGCACTCACTGACTGACTCTGACGCTCTGACGCACTCACTGACTCTGACGCACTCACTGACTCTGACGCACTCACTGACGCACTCACTGACTCTGACGCACTCACTGACGCACTCACTGACTCTGACGCACTCACTGACACACTCACTGACTCTGACGCACTCACTGACACACTCACTGACTCTGACACAGACTCACTGACACACTCACTGACTCTGACGCACTGACACACTCACTGACTCTGACGCACTGACACACTCACTGACTCTGACGCACTGACACACTCACTGACTCTGACGCACTGACACACTCACTGACTCTGACGCACTGACACACTCACTGACTCTGACACACTCTCTGACACACTCACTGACACAGACTCACTGACTCTGACACAGACTCACTGACACACTCACTGACTCTGACGCACTGACACACTCACTGACTCTGACGCACTGACACACTCACTGACTCTGACGCACTGACACACTCACTGACTCTGACGCACTGACACACTCACTGACTCTGACGCACTGACACACTCACTGACTCTGACGCACTGACACACTCACTGACTCTGACGCACTGACACACTCACTGACTCTGACGCACTGACACACTCACTGACTCTGACGCACTGACACACTCACTGACTCTGACGCACTGACACACTCACTGACTCTGACGCACTGACACACTCACTGACTCTGACGCACTGACACACTCACTGACTCTGACGCACTGACACACTCACTGACTCTGACGCACTGACACACTCACTGACTCTGACGCACTGACACAGACTCACTGACTCTGACACAGACTCACTGACACACTCACTGACACAGACTCACTGACTCTGACACAGACTCACTGACACACTCACTGACTGACTCACTGACACTGACACACTCACTGACAAACACACTTACTGACACTGACACACTCACTGACAAACACACTTACTGACACACAGACTCACTGACAAACACACTTACTGACACACAGACTCACTGACTCTGACACACAGACTCACTGACTCTGACGCACAGACTCACTGACTCTGACGCACTGACACACTCACTGACTCTGACGCACTGACACACTCACTGACTGACGCACTGACACACTCACTGACTCTGACGCACTGACACACTCACTGACTCTGACGCACTGACACACTCACTGACTCTGACGCACTGACACACTCACTGACTCTGACGCACTGACACACTCACTGACTCTGACGCACTGACACACTCACTGACTCTGACGCACTGACACACTCACTGACTCTGACACACTCTCTGACACACTCACTGACACAGACTCACTGACTCTGACACAGACTCACTGACACACTCACTGACTCTGACGCACTGACACACTCACTGACTCTGACGCACTGACACACTCACTGACTCTGACGCACTGACACACTCACTGACTCTGACGCACTGACACACTCACTGACTCTGACGCACTGACACACTCACTGACTCTGACGCACTGACACACTCACTGACTCTGACGCACTGACACACTCACTGACTCTGACGCACTGACACACTCACTGACTCTGACGCACTGACACACTCACTGACTCTGACGCACTGACACACTCACTGACTCTGACGCACTGACACACTCACTGACTCTGACGCACTGACACACTCACTGACTCTGACGCACTGACACACTCACTGACTCTGACGCACTGACACACTCACTGACTCTGACGCACTGACACACTCACTGACTCTGACGCACTGACACACTCACTGACTCTGACGCACTGACACACTCACTGACTCTGACGCACTGACACACTCACTGACTCTGACGCACTGACGCACTCACTGACTCTGACGCACTGACGCACTCACTGACTCTGACGCTCTGACGCACTCACTGACTGACTCTGACGCTCTGACGCACTCACTGACTGACTCTGACGCTCTGACGCACTCACTGACTGACTCTGACGCTCTGACGCACTCACTGACTGACTCTGACGCTCTGACGCACTCACTGACTGACTCTGACGCTCTGACGCACTCACTGACTGACTCTGACGCTCTGACGCACTCACTGACTGACTCTGACGCTCTGACGCACTCACTGACTGACTCTGACGCTCTGACGCACTCACTGACTGACTCTGACGCTCTGACGCACTCACTGACTGACTCTGACGCTCTGACGCACTCACTGACTGACTCTGACGCTCTGACGCACTCACTGACTGACTCTGACGCTCTGACGCACTCACTGACTGACTCTGACGCTCTGACGCACTCACTGACTGACTCTGACGCTCTGACGCACTCACTGACTGACTCTGACGCTCTGACGCACTCACTGACTGACTCTGACGCTCTGACGCACTCACTGACTGACTCTGACGCTCTGACGCACTCACTGACTGACTCTGACGCTCTGACGCACTCACTGACTGACTCTGACGCTCTGACGCACTCACTGACTGACTCTGACGCTCTGACGCACTCACTGACTGACTCTGACGCTCTGACGCACTCACTGACTGACTCTGACGCTCTGACGCACTCACTGACTGACTCTGACGCTCTGACGCACTCACTGACTGACTCTGACGCTCTGACGCACTCACTGACTGACTCTGACGCTCTGACGCACTCACTGACTGACTCTGACGCTCTGACGCACTCACTGACGCTCTGACGCACTCACTGACTGACTCTGACGCACTGACGCACTCACTGACTCTGACGCACTGACGCACTCACTGACTCTGACGCACTCACTGACACACTCACTGACTCTGACGCACTCACTGACACACTCACTGACTCTGACGCACTCACTGACACACTCACTGACTCTGACGCACTCACTGACACACTCACTGACTCTGACGCACTCACTGACACACTCACTGACTCTGACGCACTCACTGACTCTGACGCTCTGACGCACTCACTGACTGACTCTGACGCTCTGACGCACTCACTGACTGACTCTGACGCTCTGACGCACTCACTGACTGACTCTGACGCTCTGACGCACTCACTGACTGACTCTGACGCTCTGACGCACTCACTGACTGACTCTGACGCTCTGACGCACTCACTGACTGACTCTGACGCTCTGACGCACTCACTGACTGACTCTGACGCTCTGACGCACTCACTGACTGACTCTGACGCTCTGACGCACTCACTGACTGACTCTGACGCTCTGACGCACTCACTGACTGACTCTGACGCTCTGACGCACTCACTGACTGACTCTGACGCTCTGACGCACTCACTGACTGACTCTGACGCTCTGACGCACTCACTGACTGACTCTGACGCTCTGACGCACTCACTGACTGACTCTGACGCTCTGACGCACTCACTGACTGACTCTGACGCTCTGACGCACTCACTGACTGACTCTGACGCTCTGACGCACTCACTGACTGACTCTGACGCTCTGACGCACTCACTGACTGACTCTGACGCTCTGACGCACTCACTGACTGACTCTGACGCTCTGACGCACTCACTGACTGACTCTGACGCTCTGACGCACTCACTGACTGACTCTGACGCTCTGACGCACTCACTGACTGACTCTGACGCTCTGACGCACTCACTGACTGACTCTGACGCTCTGACGCACTCACTGACTGACTCTGACGCTCTGACGCACTCACTGACTGACTCTGACGCTCTGACGCACTCACTGACTGACTCTGACGCTCTGACGCACTCACTGACTGACTCTGACGCTCTGACGCACTCACTGACTGACTCTGACGCTCTGACGCACTCACTGACTGACTCTGACGCTCTGACGCACTCACTGACTGACTCTGACGCTCTGACGCACTCACTGACTGACTCTGACGCTCTGACGCACTCACTGACTGACTCTGACGCTCTGACGCACTCACTGACTGACTCTGACGCTCTGACGCACTCACTGACTGACTCTGACGCTCTGACGCACTCACTGACTGACTCTGACGCTCTGACGCACTCACTGACTGACTCTGACGCTCTGACGCACTCACTGACTGACTCTGACGCTCTGACGCACTCACTGACTGACTCTGACGCTCTGACGCACTCACTGACTGACTCTGACGCTCTGACGCACTCACTGACTGACTCTGACGCTCTGACGCACTCACTGACTGACTCTGACGCTCTGACGCACTCACTGACTGACTCTGACGCTCTGACGCACTCACTGACTGACTCTGACGCACTCACTGACTGACTCTGACGCACTCACTGACTGACTCTGACGCTCTGACGCACTCACTGACTGACTCTGACGCTCTGACGCACTCACTGACTGACTCTGACGCTCTGACGCACTCACTGACTGACTCTGACGCTCTGACGCACTCACTGACTGACTCTGACGCTCTGACGCACTCACTGACTGACTCTGACGCTCTGACGCACTCACTGACTGACTCTGACGCTCTGACGCACTCACTGACTGACTCTGACGCTCTGACGCACTCACTGACTGACTCTGACGCACTCACTGACTGACTCTGACGCACTGACGCACTCACTGACTGACTCTGACGCTCTGACGCACTCACTGACTGACTCTGACGCTCTGACGCACTCACTGACTGACTCTGACGCTCTGACGCACTCACTGACTGACTCTGACGCTCTGACGCACTCACTGACTGACTCTGACGCTCTGACGCACTCACTGACTGACTCTGACGCTCTGACGCACTCACTGACTGACTCTGACGCTCTGACGCACTCACTGACTGACTCTGACGCTCTGACGCACTCACTGACTGACTCTGACGCTCTGACGCACTCACTGACTGACTCTGACGCACTCACTGACTGACTCTGACGCACTGACGCACTCACTGACTCTGACGCACTCACTGACACACTCACTGACTCTGACGCACTCACTGACACACTCACTGACTCTGACGCACTCACTGACACACTCACTGACTCTGACGCACTCACTGACACACTCACTGACTCTGACGCACTCACTGACACACTCACTGACTCTGACGCACTCACTGACACACTCACTGACTCTGACGCACTCACTGACTCTGACGCTCTGACGCACTCACTGACTGACTCTGACGCTCTGACGCACTCACTGACTGACTCTGACGCTCTGACGCACTCACTGACTGACTCTGACGCTCTGACGCACTCACTGACTGACTCTGACGCTCTGACGCACTCACTGACTGACTCTGACGCTCTGACGCACTCACTGACTGACTCTGACGCTCTGACGCACTCACTGACTGACTCTGACGCTCTGACGCACTCACTGACTGACTCTGACGCTCTGACGCACTCACTGACTGACTCTGACGCTCTGACGCACTCACTGACTGACTCTGACGCTCTGACGCACTCACTGACTGACTCTGACGCTCTGACGCACTCACTGACTGACTCTGACGCTCTGACGCACTCACTGACTGACTCTGACGCTCTGACGCACTCACTGACTGACTCTGACGCTCTGACGCACTCACTGACTGACTCTGACGCTCTGACGCACTCACTGACTGACTCTGACGCTCTGACGCACTCACTGACTGACTCTGACGCTCTGACGCACTCACTGACTGACTCTGACGCTCTGACGCACTCACTGACTGACTCTGACGCTCTGACGCACTCACTGACTGACTCTGACGCTCTGACGCACTCACTGACTGACTCTGACGCTCTGACGCACTCACTGACTGACTCTGACGCTCTGACGCACTCACTGACTGACTCTGACGCTCTGACGCACTCACTGACTGACTCTGACGCTCTGACGCACTCACTGACTGACTCTGACGCTCTGACGCACTCACTGACTGACTCTGACGCTCTGACGCACTCACTGACTGACTCTGACGCTCTGACGCACTCACTGACTGACTCTGACGCTCTGACGCACTCACTGACTGACTCTGACGCTCTGACGCACTCACTGACTGACTCTGACGCTCTGACGCACTCACTGACTGACTCTGACGCTCTGACGCACTCACTGACTGACTCTGACGCTCTGACGCACTCACTGACTGACTCTGACGCTCTGACGCACTCACTGACTGACTCTGACGCTCTGACGCACTCACTGACTGACTCTGACGCTCTGACGCACTCACTGACTGACTCTGACGCTCTGACGCACTCACTGACTGACTCTGACGCTCTGACGCACTCACTGACTGACTCTGACGCTCTGACGCACTCACTGACTGACTCTGACGCTCTGACGCACTCACTGACTGACTCTGACGCTCTGACGCACTCACTGACTGACTCTGACGCTCTGACGCACTCACTGACTGACTCTGACGCTCTGACGCACTCACTGACTGACTCTGACGCTCTGACGCACTCACTGACTGACTCTGACGCTCTGACGCACTCACTGACTGACTCTGACGCTCTGACGCACTCACTGACTGACTCTGACGCTCTGACGCACTCACTGACTGACTCTGACGCTCTGACGCACTCACTGACTGACTCTGACGCTCTGACGCACTCACTGACTGACTCTGACGCTCTGACGCACTCACTGACTGACTCTGACGCTCTGACGCACTCACTGACTGACTCTGACGCTCTGACGCACTCACTGACTGACTCTGACGCTCTGACGCACTCACTGACTGACTCTGACGCACTGACGCACTCACTGACGCACTCACTGACGCACTCACTGACGCACTCACTGACGCACTCACTGACGCACTCACTGACGCACTCACTGACGCACTCACTGACGCACTCACTGACGCACTCACTGACGCACTCACTGACGCACTCACTGACGCACTCACTGACGCACTCACTGACGCACTCACTGACGCACTCACTGACGCACTCACTGACTCTGACGCTCTGACTGACTCTGACGCTCTGACGCACTGACACACTCACTGACGCACTGACACACTCACTGACACACTCACTGACGCACTGACACACTCACTGACACACTCACTGACACACTCACTGACGCACTGACACACTCACTGACACACTCACTGACGCACTGACACACTCACTGACACACTCACTGACTCTGACGCTCTGACGCACTCACTGACACACTCACTGACACACTCACTGACACACTCACTGACTCTGACGCACTCACTGACTGACTCTGACGCTCTGACGCACTCACTGACTGACTCTGACGCTCTGACGCACTCACTGACTGACTCTGACGCTCTGACGCACTCACTGACTGACTCTGACGCTCTGACGCACTCACTGACTGACTCTGACGCTCTGACGCACTCACTGACTGACTCTGACGCTCTGACGCACTCACTGACTGACTCTGACGCTCTGACGCACTCACTGACTGACTCTGACGCTCTGACGCACTCACTGACTGACTCTGACGCTCTGACGCACTCACTGACTGACTCTGACGCTCTGACGCACTCACTGACTGACTCTGACGCTCTGACGCACTCACTGACTGACTCTGACGCTCTGACGCACTCACTGACTGACTCTGACGCTCTGACGCACTCACTGACTGACTCTGACGCTCTGACGCACTCACTGACTGACTCTGACGCTCTGACGCACTCACTGACTGACTCTGACGCTCTGACGCACTCACTGACTGACTCTGACGCTCTGACGCACTCACTGACTGACTCTGACGCTCTGACGCACTCACTGACTGACTCTGACGCTCTGACGCACTCACTGACTGACTCTGACGCTCTGACGCACTCACTGACTGACTCTGACGCTCTGACGCACTCACTGACTGACTCTGACGCTCTGACGCACTCACTGACTGACTCTGACGCTCTGACGCACTCACTGACTGACTCTGACGCTCTGACGCACTCACTGACTGACTCTGACGCTCTGACGCACTCACTGACTGACTCTGACGCTCTGACGCACTCACTGACTGACTCTGACGCTCTGACGCACTCACTGACTGACTCTGACGCTCTGACGCACTCACTGACTGACTCTGACGCTCTGACGCACTCACTGACTGACTCTGACGCTCTGACGCACTCACTGACTGACTCTGACGCTCTGACGCACTCACTGACTGACTCTGACGCTCTGACGCACTCACTGACTGACTCTGACGCTCTGACGCACTCACTGACTGACTCTGACGCTCTGACGCACTCACTGACTGACTCTGACGCTCTGACGCACTCACTGACTGACTCTGACGCTCTGACGCACTCACTGACTGACTCTGACGCTCTGACGCACTCACTGACTGACTCTGACGCTCTGACGCACTCACTGACTGACTCTGACGCTCTGACGCACTCACTGACTGACTCTGACGCTCTGACGCACTCACTGACTGACTCTGACGCTCTGACGCACTCACTGACTGACTCTGACGCTCTGACGCACTCACTGACTGACTCTGACGCTCTGACGCACTCACTGACTGACTCTGACGCTCTGACGCACTCACTGACTGACTCTGACGCTCTGACGCACTCACTGACTGACTCTGACGCTCTGACGCACTCACTGACTGACTCTGACGCTCTGACGCACTCACTGACTGACTCTGACGCTCTGACGCACTCACTGACTGACTCTGACGCTCTGACGCACTCACTGACTGACTCTGACGCTCTGACGCACTCACTGACTGACTCTGACGCTCTGACGCACTCACTGACTGACTCTGACGCTCTGACGCACTCACTGACTGACTCTGACGCTCTGACGCACTCACTGACTGACTCTGACGCTCTGACGCACTCACTGACTGACTCTGACGCTCTGACGCACTCACTGACTGACTCTGACGCTCTGACGCACTCACTGACTGACTCTGACGCTCTGACGCACTCACTGACTGACTCTGACGCTCTGACGCACTCACTGACTGACTCTGACGCTCTGACGCACTCACTGACTGACTCTGACGCTCTGACGCACTCACTGACTGACTCTGACGCTCTGACGCACTCACTGACTGACTCTGACGCACTGACGCACTCACTGACGCACTCACTGACGCACTCACTGACGCACTCACTGACGCACTCACTGACGCACTCACTGACGCACTCACTGACGCACTCACTGACGCACTCACTGACGCACTCACTGACGCACTCACTGACGCACTCACTGACGCACTCACTGACGCACTCACTGACGCACTCACTGACGCACTCACTGACGCACTCACTGACGCACTCACTGACTCTGACGCTCTGACTGACTCTGACGCTCTGACGCACTGACACACTCACTGACGCACTGACACACTCACTGACACACTCACTGACGCACTGACACACTCACTGACACACTCACTGACGCACTGACACACTCACTGACACACTCACTGACGCACTGACACACTCACTGACACACTCACTGACTCTGACGCTCTGACGCACTCACTGACACACTCACTGACACACTCACTGACTCTGACGCTCTGACGCACTCACTGACACACTCACTGACACACTCACTGACGCACTGACACACTCACTGACACACTCACTGACACACTCACTGACTCTGACGCTCTGACGCACTCACTGACACACTCACTGACACACTCACTGACGCACTGACACACTCACTGACACACTCACTGACGCACTGACACACTCACTGACACACTCACTGACGCACTGACACACTCACTGACACACTCACTGACGCACTGACACACTCACTGACACACTCACTGACGCACTGACACACTCACTGACACACTCACTGACGCACTGACACACTCACTGACACACTCACTGACTCTGACGCTCTGACGCACTCACTGACACACTCACTGACACACTCACTGACTCTGACGCTCTGACGCACTGACACACTCACTGACACACTCACTGACTCTGACGCTCTGACGCACTGACTGACACACTCACTGACACACTCACTGACTCTGACGCTCTGACGCACTGACACACTCACTGACACACTCACTGACTCTGACGCTCTGACGCACTGACACACTCACTGACACACTCACTGACTCTGACGCTCTGACGCACTGACACACTCACTGACACACTCACTGACTCTGACGCTCTGACGCACTGACACACTCACTGACTCTGACGCTCTGACGCACTGACACACTCACTGACACACTCACTGACTCTGACGCTCTGACGCACTGACTGACACACTCACTGACACACTCACTGACTCTGACGCTCTGACGCACTGACACACTCACTGACACACTCACTGACTCTGACGCTCTGACGCACTGACACACTCACTGACACACTCACTGACTCTGACGCTCTGACGCACTGACACACTCACTGACACACTCACTGACTCTGACGCTCTGACGCACTGACACACTCACTGACACACTCACTGACTCTGACGCTCTG
The DNA here is from genome assembly GCA_039654625.1 of Rhinogobio ventralis. Classification (NCBI taxonomy): domain Eukaryota; kingdom Metazoa; phylum Chordata; class Actinopteri; order Cypriniformes; family Gobionidae; genus Rhinogobio; species Rhinogobio ventralis. The sequence goes on from CM077215.1 coordinate 34,161,122, forward strand.
ACGCACTGACACACTCACTGACACACTCACTGACTCTGACGCTCTGACGCACTGACACACTCACTGACACACTCACTGACTCTGACGCTCTGACGCACTGACACACTCACTGACACACTCACTGACTCTGACGCTCTGACGCACTGACACACTCACTGACACACTCACTGACTCTGACGCTCTGACGCACTGACACACTCACTGACACACTCACTGACTCTGACGCTCTGACGCACTGACACACTCACTGACACACTCACTGACACACTCACTGACTCTGACGCTCTGACGCACTGACACACTCACTGACACACTCACTGACACACTCACTGACACACTCACTGACACACTCACTGACTCTGACGCTCTGACGCACTGACACACTCACTGACACACTCACTGACACACTCACTGACTCTGACGCTCTGACGCACTGACACACTCACTGACACACTCACTGACTCTGACGCTCTGACGCACTGACACACTCACTGACACACTCACTGACTCTGACGCTCTGACGCACTGACACACTCACTGACACACTCACTCGCTCTGACGCACTGACACACTCACTGACACACTCACTGACTCTGACGCACTGACACACTCACTGACACACTCACTGACTCTGACGCTCTGACGCACTGACACACTCACTGACACACTCACTGACTCTGACGCTCTGACGCACTGACACACTCACTGACACACTCACTGACTCTGACGCTCTGACGCACTGACACACTCACTGACACACTCACTGACTCTGACGCTCTGACGCACTGACACACTCACTGACACACTCACTGACTCTGACGCTCTGACGCACTGACACACTCACTGACACACTCACTGACTCTGACGCTCTGACGCACTGACACACTCACTGACACACTCACTGACTCTGACGCTCTGACGCACTGACACAGACGCACTGACACACTCACTGACTCTGACGCTCTGACGCACTGACACAGACGCACTGACACACTCACTGACACACTCACTGACACAGACGCACTGACACAGACGCACTGACACAGACGCACTGACAAACACACTCACTGACACACAGACTCACTGACAAACACACTCACTGACAAACACACTCACTGACAAACACACTCACTGACACACTCACTGACTCTGACGCTCTGACGCACTGACACACTCACTGACACACTCACTGACTCTGACGCTCTGACGCACTGACACACTCACTGACTCTGACGCTCTGACGCACTGACACACTCACTGACTCTGACGCTCTGACGCACTGACACACTCACTGACACACTCACTGACTCTGACGCTCTGACGCACTGACACACTCACTGACACACAGACTCACTGACAAACACACTCACTGACAAACACACTCACTGACAAACACACTCACTGACACACTCACTGACTCTGACGCACTGACACACTCACTGACACACTCACTGACTCTGACGCTCTGACGCACTGACACACTCACTGACACACTCACTGACTCTGACGCTCTGACGCACTGACACACTCACTGACACACTCACTGACTCTGACGCTCTGACGCACTGACACACTCACTGACACACTCACTGACTCTGACGCTCTGACGCACTGACACAGACGCACTGACACACTGACTCTGACGCTCTGACGCACTGACACAGACGCACTGACACACTCACTGACACACTCACTGACACAGACGCACTGACACAGACGCACTGACACACAGACTCACTGACAAACACACTCACTGACAAACACACTCACTGACAAACACACTCACTGACAAACACACTCACTGACAAACACACTCACTGACAAACACACTCACTGACACACTCACTGACTCTGACGCACTGACACACTCACTGACACACTCACTGACTCTGACGCTCTGACGCACTGACACACTCACTGACACACTCACTGACTCTGACGCTCTGACGCACTGACACACTCACTGACACACTCACTGACTCTGACGCTCTGACGCACTGACACACTCACTGACACACTCACTGACTCTGACGCTCTGACGCACTGACACACTCACTGACACACTCACTGACTCTGACGCTCTGACGCACTGACACACTCACTGACTCTGACGCTCTGACGCACTGACACACTCACTGACACACTCACTGACTCTGACGCTCTGACGCACTGACACACTCACTGACTCTGACGCTCTGACGCACTGACACACTCACTGACACACTCACTGACTCTGACGCTCTGACGCACTGACACACTCACTGACACACTCACTGACTCTGACGCTCTGACGCTCTGACGCACTGACACACTCACTGACTCTGACGCTCTGACGCACTGACACACTCACTGACACACTCACTGACTCTGACGCTCTGACGCACTGACACACTCACTGACACACTCACTGACTCTGACGCTCTGACGCACTGACACACTCACTGACACACTCACTGACTCTGACGCTCTGACGCACTGACACACTCACTGACACACTCACTGACTCTGACGCTCTGACGCACTGACACACTCACTGACACACTCACTGACTCTGACGCTCTGACGCACTGACACACTCACTGACACACTCACTGACTCTGACGCTCTGACGCACTGACACACTCACTGACTCTGACGCTCTGACGCACTGACACACTCACTGACACACTCACTGACTCTGACGCTCTGACGCACTGACACACTCACTGACACACTCACTGACTCTGACGCACTGACACACTCACTGACACACTCACTGACTCTGACGCTCTGACGCACTGACACACTCACTGACACACTCACTGACTCTGACGCTCTGACGCACTGACACACTCACTGACTCTGACGCTCTGACGCACTGACACACTCACTGACACACTCACTGACTCTGACGCTCTGACGCACTGACACACTCACTGACACACTCACTGACTCTGACGCTCTGACGCACTGACACACTCACTGACTCTGACGCTCTGACGCACTGACACACTCACTGACACACTCACTGACTCTGACGCTCTGACGCACTGACACACTCACTGACACACTCACTGACTCTGACGCTCTGACGCACTGACACACTCACTGACACACTCACTGACTCTGACGCTCTGACGCACTGACACACTCACTGACACACTCACTGACTCTGACGCTCTGACGCACTGACACACTCACTGACACACTCACTGACTCTGACGCTCTGACGCACTGACACACTCACTGACACACTCACTGACTCTGACGCTCTGACGCACTGACACACTCACTGACACACTCACTGACTCTGACGCTCTGACGCACTGACACACTCACTGACACACTCACTGACACACTCACTGACTCTGACGCTCTGACGCACTGACACACTCACTGACACACTCACTGACTCTGACGCTCTGACGCACTGACACACTCACTGACACACTCACTGACTCTGACGCTCTGACGCACTGACACACTCACTGACACACTCACTGACTCTGACGCTCTGACGCACTGACACACTCACTGACACACTCACTGACTCTGACGCTCTGACGCACTGACACACTCACTGACACACTCACTGACGCACTGACACACTCACTGACACACTCACTGACTCTGACGCTCTGACGCACTGACACACTCACTGACACACTCACTGACTCTGACGCTCTGACGCACTGACACACTCACTGACACACTCACTGACTCTGACGCACTGACGCACTCACTGACACACTCACTGACTCTGACGCACTGACACACTCACTGACTCTGACGCTCTGACGCACTGACACACTCACTGACTCTGACGCTCTGACGCACTGACACACTCACTGACACACTCACTGACTCTGACGCTCTGACGCACTGACACACTCACTGACACACTCACTGACTCTGACGCTCTGACGCACTGACACACTCACTGACACACTCACTGACTCTGACGCTCTGACGCACTGACACACTCACTGACACACTCACTGACTCTGACGCTCTGACGCACTGACACACTCACTGACACACTCACTGACTCTGACGCTCTGACGCACTGACACACTCACTGACACACTCACTGACTCTGACGCTCTGACGCACTGACACACTCACTGACACACTCACTGACTCTGACGCTCTGACGCACTGACACACTCACTGACACACTCACTGACTCTGACGCTCTGACGCACTGACACACTCACTGACACACTCACTGACTCTGACGCACTGACACACTCACTGACACACTCACTGACTCTGACGCTCTGACGCACTGACACACTCACTGACTCTGACGCTCTGACGCACTGACACACTCACTGACACACTCACTGACTCTGACGCTCTGACGCACTGACACACTCACTGACACACTCACTGACTCTGACGCTCTGACGCACTGACACACTCACTGACACACTCACTGACTCTGACGCTCTGACGCACTGACACACTCACTGACACACTCACTGACTCTGACGCTCTGACGCACTGACACACTCACTGACACACTCACTGACTCTGACGCTCTGACGCACTGACACACTCACTGACACACTCACTGACTCTGACGCTCTGACGCACTGACACACTCACTGACACACTCACTGACTCTGACGCTCTGACGCACTGACACACTCACTGACACACTCACTGACTCTGACGCTCTGACGCACTGACACACTCACTGACTCTGACGCTCTGACGCACTGACACACTCACTGACACACTCACTGACTCTGACGCTCTGACGCACTGACACACTCACTGACACACTCACTGACTCTGACGCACTGACACACTCACTGACACACTCACTGACACACTCACTGACACACTCACTGACACACTCACTGACTCTGACGCACTGACACACTCACTGACACACTCACTGACTCTGACGCTCTGACGCACTGACACACTCACTGACACACTCACTGACTCTGACGCACTGACACACTCACTGACTCTGACGCTCTGACGCACTGACACACTCACTGACACACTCACTGACTCTGACGCTCTGACGCACTGACACACTCACTGACACACTCACTGACTCTGACGCTCTGACGCACTGACACACTCACTGACACACTCACTGACTCTGACGCTCTGACGCACTGACACACTCACTGACACACTCACTGACTCTGACGCTCTGACGCACTGACACACTCACTGACACACTCACTGACTCTGACGCACTGACACACTCACTGACACACTCACTGACTCTGACGCACTGACACACTCACTGACACACTCACTGACACACTCACTGACACACTCACTGACTCTGACGCACTGACACACTCACTGACACTCACTGACTCTGACGCACTGACACACTCACTGACACACTCACTGACACACTCACTGACTCTGACGCTCTGACGCACTGACACAGACGCACTGACACACTCACTGACTCTGACGCTCTGACGCACTGACACAGACGCACTGACACTCACTGACACACTCACTGACACAGACGCACTGACACAGACGCACTGACAAACACACTCACTGACACACAGACTCACTGACAAACACACTCACTGACAAACACACTCACTGACAAACACACTCACTGACACACTCACTGACTCTGACGCTCTGACGCACTGACACACTCACTGACACACTCACTGACTCTGACGCTCTGACGCACTGACACACTCACTGACACAGACGCACTGACACAGACGCACTGACACACTCACTGACAAACACACTTACTGACACACAGACTCACTGACAAACACACTCACTGACAAACACACTCACTGACGAAAGCTGTAATATGTGTGTGTGCAGGTGCTGATATGCCAGTGCTCCTGTTACGTCGCTGAAGACCAGCTGTTCAAATGGACGGAGAAGGTGAAGCACTAACACACACACACACAGAGCTCTGTACGTCTGTTAGAATATGCCACTCATGTGTGTGTGTGTGTGTGTGTGCAGGTGTTGGGCTGCGTTCAGACGAGAGATCTGCGCGTGACGGTGCTCTCCGACTGCTCCGCGGCCGAATATAAATCATCAGACTACCTGAGTGGGAGCAGCACGCCCTTCCTGCGCTGTCTGAAGA
>CM077215.1:34187206-34204706 GCA_039654625.1 Rhinogobio ventralis
AGCATCTATGCATTTGAATGACACTGTTATGCTGATTATATCAGGGCTGGGGAAATGCCAGGAACAGGCTGATTCATGCACGGTATTTGCATGCTTTGTTTAGATTGTCTCCACCTCTACTGTATGTATCCCTCCCCCTTGAATGTATATAAACTACAAAGTATTACTGCTTTAGTTAGACTTGGATGACTACAGCGACACACAGTGCATGTCTCAATAAACAGTAACTTATGCTTGAAAGATATCCCAACGTCTCCTGGTCTCTGCTTCGACGAGGAAAAAGGTTCCTACACCAATCACGCTTCTCTGTCTGCCAATCCCATGGACGAGTCTGGGTTTGGCGGTTGCCAGGGGAACGGGACTTGCCTGACTGCATTGTGCCAAGTGTAAAGTTTGGTGGAGGGGGGATTATGGGGTGGGGTTGTTTTTCAGGGGTTGGGCTTGGCCCCTTAGTTCCAGTGAAAGGAACTCTTAATGCTTCAGCATACCAAGACATTTTGGACAATTTCATGCTCCCAACTTTGTGGGAACAGTTTGGGGACGGCCCCTTCCTGTCCCAACATGACTGCGCTCCAGTGCACAAAGCGTCGGTCCATAAAGACATGGATGAGTGAGTTTGGTGTGGAGGAACTTGACTGGCCTGCACAGAGTCCTGACCTCATCCCGATAGAACACCTTTGGGATGAATTAGAGCGGAGACTCCAACATCAGTGCCTGACCTCACAAATGCGCTTCTAGAAGAATGGTCAAAAATTCCCATAAACACACTCCTAAACCTTGTGGAAAGCCTTCCCAGAAGAGTTGAAGCTGTTATAGCGGCAAAGGGTGGGCCAACTCCATATTAAACCCTACGGATTAAGAATGTGCATGTAAAGGAAGGCGTCCCAAAACTTTTGGCAATATAGTGTATACATATATATATAGAATATTAAGTGTTAGTATTAATGGGTCAAGGGTTGACGAAAAATATTTGTTTTCAGCACAAGCTTCTGGAGGACACACAGGTCTGGAGTAGTGAGTTAGGTAAAGAGGGGCAGAGCCAGTGGTTGTTCTGTAGGCAAACATCAGTGCCTTGAGTTTGATGTGAGCGGCGATTGGCAGCCAGTGCGACGTGTGCTCTCTTCGGCTCAATAAAGACTACTCTTCTGGATTCTGGATCAGTGGCAGAGGTTTGACAGTGATGCTGAAAGGAGAGAGCATTGTAATAGTCCAGTCTAGATAGATCAAGAGCTTGGACGAGGAGTTGTGTAGCTCAGAGGTTGTATAAGGCAAATCTGCAGGACCGGGCAGTTCTAGCATCTGTGATCTGTGAAGTTCAACTGATCATCAATCACAACTCCAGGGTTCCTGGATGTCCGGGATGGAGTTATGGATGATGAACTTACAGTAGCTAAATGAAGAAGTTGTGATGGAGTGTTGGGTTGGCCGAGAGCACAAGCAGTTCTGTCTTCACACGGTTGAGTTGATGGTGACAATCCTTCATCCAGTAAGAAATTAGGCGGAGGCAGGCTGAGATGCGAGCAGCCACCGTCGGATCATCCGGCTTGAGTGAGAGGTAGAGTTGAGTTGTCATCAGCATAGCAGTGATAGGAGAAACCATGTTTTTGAAGGACAGATCCTAATGATGACATGTAGATGGAGAAGAGAAGCGGTCCCAGCACTGAGCCCTGAGGCACTCCAGTAGCTCTAGATGTTGTGACAGACACCTCACCCCTCCACGACAGGACGTACTGAGAGGAAAGACTTGACAAGAAGCCTCTGAGTCACTCTAATGCAGGGGTCCGGGGTCCACAAGGTCAAGTCAAGTCAACTTTATTTATATAGCGCTTTTTACAATGCAGATTGTATCAAAGCAGCTTCACAGTGTTAAACAGGAAAATAATGAACAGAATTTGATTCGGCTGTACAGCCGCTCTGGAGAAAACGGTGATGTCATCAGCTCATTTCAATTATCATATATATTCAAGTAATGTAGTTGATATAGTTAATTTAGTTTAGTAATTACATTTATTTGGATATTTATTTGAAAATGTAGTGTCCCCAACTGAGCAAGCCAGAGGCGACAGTGGCAAGGAACCAAAACTCCATCAGGTGTCCTAATGGAGAAAAATAAACCTTGGGAGAAACCAGGCTCAGTCGGGGTGCCAGTTCTCCTCTGGCCAATTAACAAACAGTGTATGATTATTATTTTGGCAGCCTTATAGGTCAGAAGTAATATTAGATCGGATTATTCGAAAGATCGGAGGCACCACACCGGGTTTATTGAGGATGGCGTGCCGATTAAACAATTATTAAATAGGACTATTCAAAATATCGGAGTCATCACGCCGGAGATGGATCCATTGAGGATGCCATGTCGATGAGCAATTTCAGAGGGTAGACTAATTGACCCGGTCTCTGCAGACACTTCAGGGATGAGTTGGTAATGTCTGGGCGCTGGTCCACCATCTGATCTGGATACGGGCCGGATCCGGCTGACTGCAGTAAACCTCGGGATAAACAGAGAGACTAACATTAGCGTAGATGCCATTCCTCTTATGATGTAACGAGTACATCAGGTGTTATGGGAAGTGTTCCCGGTTCCGGCTGACCTAGTTAATGCAGCCTAACAATTTGAATAAAATATAAATTAAAATGTTTTATGTGTATGCCATAGTAAAGAGATGCGTTTTTAGTCTAGATTTAAACTGACAGAGTGTGTCTGCTTCCCGAACAATGCTAGGAAGGCTGTTCCAGAGTTTAGGTGCTAAATAGGAAAAGGATCGACCGCCTGCAGTTGATTTTGATATTCTAGGTATTATCAACTGGCCAGAGTTTTGAGACCGCAATAGACGTGGAGTATAATGCGTTAAGAGCTCGCTCAAGTACTGGGGAGCTAAACCATTTAGTGATTTGTAAGTAATTAGCAAGATTTTAAAATGTATGCGATGTTTAATAGGGGCCTCAAGATGACTTAAAACTGATTTAAAATAAGCTAAAACAACTAAAAACCAAGATTCACCCCCTCGAAAGCAACTATGGAAGCATGTTTGTGCAAAAGAATAAATAAAAAAGGTCATTTTGTTTTTTTCTCACAATTCTTACTATATTTCTTGCAATTCTGTGTTTATATCTCGCAATTCTGAATTTATGTCTAAACTCACAATTATGAGATAAAAAGTCGCCAATACCTTTTTTTTTTTATTACATGGTGCAAACTTAAAGGTGCAGTGTGTAGTATTTATGAGGATCTAGTGACAGAAATGCAATATAATATACATTACTATGTTTTCAGTGGATTATAAAGACCTTACATAATGAACCGTTATGTGTTTATTACCTTAGAATGAGCCGTTTCTATCCACACACACCGCGGGTCCCTTACAGTGAAATCGCCGCCATGTTTCTACGGTAGCCCTAAAGGGACAAACTTCTCTACAGCGCGCTAGCCACTCTCTGCTGTCTCAGACGACCACATCTTTGTCCTGTGTGGGCCACCGTAGCTTCTCTATGTGCTTCCAAAGGGAAGGGTGAGCGGGTGCAATTCACAACCTCACCACTAGATACCGCAAAAACGTACACACTGCACCTTTAAGCGTTCATAAAAATAAGCATAAATGAGTACGTCTAATTTTAAAAGTGTGATTTCTAGAACTGGAACAGTAATGGAAACTAACAAAATACCGATTGGGCTCTTAAAGTGGACCTATTGTGCCCTTTTACAGTCTTGCTGTTGTTTCTGGCTCTACTAGAGCAGGTTTTCCTGCTTGAATGTTGATTATTTCCTCATATTCTCCATTGTTGCGGCTCCTCTCTTCCCAGTCTGTCAGTAACGCTCTGTTTAGTTCCTGTCTCTATGAAGCCCCTCCTTCTGAAAAGCACACTGTGCTCTGATTGGTCGGCTGGAGCAGTGTGCTGTGATTGGTGTTTGGGAGATGTCCCGCCCCTTACCATAACCACCAGTTTCAACACACTCCTAACAAACTCAACCAGGCCCCGCCCCTTTATTCTGCGTATGGATTATTATAATGAGGAATATTGTGACGTGTTGGTTCCTGAAGAAACTCAAGACTACAATGGAGTTCAGAAACACTGACACTGATAGAGAGAAGAACAGCACACACTAAAGACAGAGGAACATGGACAAAATGCAGAATAGGTGCTCTTTAAAACCAAAGACTAAAATAAGTTTCGCTGGTTTTGCAGATGTACCAGAGGAAACATATTAATGTTCATATGTACTTATGAATTAGAGTCAAAAAGATTGAGAACCGCTAAAATCTAAAGTCAGTGTAAAATCAGTCCAACATCTCGAACACGGCGTCTGTTCAGAGAGAAAACGGCTCCACACGGCACGGCTTTTCACCAGAATTTATTTGTTGACTTTCACAGAGACATTGAACTGTTCTCAGTGTGTTAATGACAGAAAGATGCACGTCTGGGCAGATTCTCATGAGTCAAACACACACACACACACTGAACATGTTTCCACCGGTGTAAGTCACTCGGTTCAGAGGACACACACACACACACACACACACACACACACTGGTTTGACTGATAAAGGTTTGATAATAAAGTGATCCAGAAGATCCTGCATTCCCTCCCTAGAAACACTTAATAAATCTCTCGTTCATCTGTAAAATAAACTGTATACAGAAAAACAATCAAATACACACATGTAAACACACTTACAGATGTAGTGATGAATAATCACATGATGTCTGTATAAATTATGAGAATAATAATAGTCCAGGGAACGTTATGAACAAACGTTCTTCCAGTAACGTTAATAGAGCGTTCCTTCAGCGTTATCCGGTCTTTAAATCGAATGTTCCCCTAATGCTCACATTACAACAGCAACAAAATACATTTAAAAAATAGACATTTTGAATGTTGAGAGAACATTCAGAAATAACATGTTCATAATTTAATGGGAACGTTGGTAAAACGTTCCTAGAACTTGTTTTGTCAGCTGGGTTTACAGTAACGCAGATACAGGAGATCGTTCTGATCCTGAAGCCAGACATTCGTCGCTGTGGAAACAGCAGTTTAACTCTTAACTTTGGTAAACACGTAAACATTCAGACGCCGAATCTCCACGTCCCTTTGGCCTGAGCGGAAACAAACCAACGGTCCATCCATACACCAGCTCATAAATAAACACGATCATTTCTACTGAAACGCTCACAAAATATACAGGAAAACAGAAGCGGCTCCAGGACCGATCAATATCTGACAGAAATCAAAGCAAAGCTAAAGTTCAGAGTAATGGTTAAGATGCTCTCTCCATCTGAAAGGCAAACTCTGGAAATCCAGTTCTCAATAAACAGCGTCTCAGATCCCGGCCGTGTCCTCACGTCAGAAAACACTCCCTCTGCGCTTCCGTCTCGCGCCTCTTTCTCAATGTACATGATTACAGGAGTCTCCAGCTTCAGAGAACACAGTGTGAAATGATCAGAGTGACCTCAGCGGACTGAAGGACCGCAGCGAGACGCGTTCAGCGCCGGACACAAACAGAGACCTTCACGAGGTCTGCGCCGCCACTCCCGAGGGCTCCGGCCTTCAGTCCTCGGTGTCCGGCTGCACTCCCAGCATGCTGTGCAGCTCCTCCACCGTGTAGCCCAGCAGGTTCTGCAGGTCGCAGACGAAGCGGTACACGTAGCGTTTGCCCGACGTCTTGTGGATAATGTTCTTGTCGTAGTAGTAGCGCAGTCCTCGACTCAGCTTCTCGTAGTTCATCTTAGGCTTGTTTTTCCTCTTTCCCCAGCGACGGGCCACCTGAAATAAATAAATACAAATAATCAATAAATTAATAAATGAAAACTTTGATTGAAATGAATGAATTTGATCAAACTAAAAAATAATAAAGCGATAGAAAATAAATTTATGAATGCATTAGATTAAAATTAATTGACTAAAACTGAATAAAAATGTCTTTACATTTGATTTTTTTATTAATTTTTGTATTTAACTGAAATACATTTATTTGATCAAACTAAAATAATAATATTTGAAACTTAAAATAAGAAAAGCATTGTAACTAACTAAAAAATAAATGTTTAAAATAAAAAATATCATATTTGGGGGTCGGTGGCCTCTGAAAGACAGAAAACCCCTGCTCTATTATATTTCTATATTTGCCATATCCCTGTGTCACCTCGTCGGGGTCGGTGAGTTTGAACTCCCAGCCGTCGCCCGTCCAGCTGATGATGCTCTGACAGCTCGTGTCGGTCAGCAGCTCCAGCAGGAACTGCCACAGCTGAATCGGGCCACTTCCTGTCGAGCACCAATGACACCCCCGTTAAAGTCACAATAGTCTTTTCTTCTGATTGTGACGTGCATGATGTGAGAATGGTGAAACTAAGGGTTTGAGCTCAAACATTATTATGGGTTATGGGTTCGATTCCCAGGGAAAGAATCGATTAAATGTGTACCAAGTCAATTATAAGCATCTGCCAAATGTAAATATGTGATGTAATAATGATAACATCTCAGAATCAGCTGTACTGATAAACGCACCGGTGAAGCCAGCGAGCACCGCGGCGGGGATGACGGGTTTGCCCTGCTCCAGCGGCTCGTTCCTCTCCTGAACGTAGTCTTTGAAGGACAGTCCCTGTTTGCCCAGACCCAGCGGAGCGGCGCCGAACTCCTCCTCGAAGCTGTCGTAGGACGGGACGCGCTGGGCGTCAGCAAGGGACGAATGGCTTCCCCAGGAGCGCAGGACACACTCGGAGCCCTCCGCGCTCTCCACGCTCTCCACCGACTTCTGCTCACGTGACGAGACTGTAGAGAAACCCAGCCTTTGGTTACTACACACACTATTACATCAACTCGCTGTGACAGCCAACGCTGGGAAAGTTACTTTAAAAGCAATGCGTTACAATATTGCGTTACTCACTAAAGAAGTTACTAATTATGTTGCTTAGTTACTTTTTATGTAAAGTAATGCGTCACTTTTTCTCTCCAGGCTCGATCCCTTGCAGGTGTTTTTTACTGAGACGTTCTTTTTTGCAAGTGTTTAATGAATATCCTGTATAACATTACAGGTTAAATTACCTACTGTACAGCTCTTTATTGAAAGTAATGCGTTTTGATACTTTGTACTTTTTGTCTCGTTACTTCAAAAAGTAATCCGATTATAAAATGCCCATTACTAGTAATGTGTTACTTTACTTGTTACTGCAAAAAAGTAATCTGATTACATTATGCCCATTACTTGTAATGTGTTACTTTACTCGTTAATTCAAAAAAGTAATCTGATTACATTATGCCCATTACTTGTAATGTGTTACTTTACTCGTTAATTCAAAAAAGTAATCTGATTACATTATGCCCATTACTTGTAATGTGTTACTTTACTCGTTAATTCAAAAAAGTAATCTGATTACATTATGCCCATTACTTGTAATGTGTTACTTTACTCGTTAATTCAAAAAAGTAATCCGATTACATTATGCCCATTCCTTGTAATGTGTTACTTTACTCATTACTGCAAAAAGTAATCCGATTACATCATCTACATTACTTGTAATGTGTTACTTTACTCGTTATTTTAAAAAAGTAATCTGATTACATTATGCACATTACTTGTAATGTGTTACTTTATTCATTACTGCAAAAAGTAATCAGATTACATTATGCCCATTACTTGTAATGTGTTACTTTACTCGTTACTTCAAAAAAGTAATCTGATTACATCATCCCAGTTACTAATAATGTGTTACTTTACTCGTTAATTTAAAAAAGTAATCTGATTACATAATGCACGTCACTTGTAATGTGTTACTTTACTCGTTAATTCAAAAAAGTAATTCGATTACATTATGCCCATTACTTGTAATGTGTTACTTTACTCGTTACTTCAAAAAAGTAATCCGATTACATAATGCATGTTACTTGTAATGTTACTTTACTCGTTACTGCAAAAAGTAATCCGATTACATCATCCCAGTTACTAATAATGTGTTACTTTACTGGTTAATTCAAAAAAGTAATCTGATTACATTATGCCCATTACTTGTAATGGGTTACTTTACTCGTTAATTTAAAAAAGTGATCTAATTATGTAATGCATGTTACTTGTAATGTGTTACTTTACTCGTTAATTTAAAAAAGTAACCTAATTATGTAATGAATGTTACTTGTAATGAGTTGCTATACTCGTTAATTTAAAAAAGTAACCTAATTATGTAATGCATGTTACTTGTAATGAGTTGCTATACTTGTTACTTCAAAAAAGTAATCTGATTACATTATGCCCATTACTTGTAATGCGTTCCCCCAACACTGGCGTGGACGTGCGTGTGATATCTGACCTGCTGTATTGAGACGCTGAGCAGCTTTAGCGGCGGCGGAGAACTCCCGACTCATGTAGCTGATGCTGACGGTGCTGAGCTGAGGTTTGGGATACATGGAGAGCTCCTGCCCGGACGCCAACAGGGCCGAATCATCAGATGTCTCAAAGAGCTCTCGGAGGAGACTGCTGCGGTTATCAGGAACCCTCAGAGAACATTCCTCCAGACTGAGACCTTCAGACACACACACACACACACATCATCACTGTAGTCTGATTACAAGATCGAATCCCATCAGGGCTTGCTCTGAACGTCTGACACTATTAAGGCAAGACACTACGGGTGAATACTGTACAGACGTTAACTAGATCTCATCATACTTTCCACTGTTGACTAATAGACATGAAGACAAGTGTTTTGTATTAACTGTTTTCTGGAATGTTTTGTGTAACATAAATCTGAACATTGGATAAAGTCACGGTCAAAATTCTTTTGTTGACATATTAGAGTTAAAGGTTTTTCCAGAGGGGATTTTGGATTTCTCTTTCTCACTCCATAAATCAGAAAATACTGTCAAAATACATTTTCACCATGTTTTTAGGAATAAAATGTTGTAAAATCAGGCGATGATATATGAACAAACTCTTCAGAATATAGTGATATAGTAAAGCAAAATGACATAAGATAAGAAATCTTTCAGAAGGGATTTTATGATTAAAACAAGAACAAATATCTGCCAATGAGAAATCAACTAATAAAAAAGTAATTTTCATACCCAGTGACAGATTCTTGTTGTAATCATACTCACTTCATTAAATGTGTCTTGTTTTAAGGATGTTTCGGTGTTTTTACTGGAAAAATTCAGGGCCTATGAAATCCATTTTATGTTTTAGTTTAAATAAAATCGTATTAGTCAAAAAGCATGTCTAATTAATTGAAATCATGATACATATACAATTTAACAGCAATTTATAAAAAGTGTGTTATAAAAATGCTTAGGGTGCTATGAAATGTTTTATTTTTGGATTTATTTATCCAAAAGTTGACAAATTCTGTGACATTCCGCATTATACAGTAAATTCCATTTTTATGACTGGATTCTGCATTGCATAAATCATAAGGCCCTAATTTAATGCCAAGATATTGAATTTAACTTATTAATTTGCAGAAGGTCAAATGAAGACTTTGAGACCCGGGGAAACCCTGCTCAACACAGACGCAGGCCACACTTACTGCCGGAGCCGCCGCTCGTCCAGCCGCACGCGGAGACTTTCACCTCACCGCCCTCCTGACAGCCTGCGGAACACACATCCAATCAGACGCCAGCTCGTGCATCACACCAAAGCCTGAGACCAGAACGCTCCGTTACCTCTCATCATCTGCTCCAGATGTTCCCACAGAATATCTCCCACGAAATCTGGCGCCAGATCCAGGAACCCGTCCTTCCCCAGGTCGCACAGCTCCTGTCCGCTCATGTCAAACTTACAGAAGTTGATGTTGGTGAGACTGAACTCTCCGGACGCCCAGTACAGCCACTGCGACACGTGCTGCTTGCTCCACTTGTGCGGGTCTGCGGGACAGAGATCGTTACACACACGCCGTCCTCAGAACACACACATGCTCAGGAGGGATGGAGACTCACTGTCGGAGATGCCGCAGATGCGCTGGACCTTGGAGAAGCCGTTGAAGCTGTCCTTCAGCGCCTGGCTCACCACGGCTTTACTGCAGGGCGTCAGCAGAGGCACCGAACACACGCCCACATCTGAAACACACACACACGTCAGACCACTGGAGATGTGCTGTGAACCTACAGGAGTAATGAGTGTGATTTACCCTGAGAGAAGCAGTCCAGGCCGGACGGGACCTCCTGCGCCGCCGGCTCCTCCTGCAGCGGATAGAAGCTCGAGAACAGAGACATGGGGTCGTCAAACATCTCGAACGCCGCCTGACGCTGAGGACCAAACACACACGGGTTAACCTCCTCAACTCACACACACACGGGTTAACCTCCTCAACTCTCACACACACACACACACACACACACACACACACACACACACACACACACACACACACGGGTTAACCTCCTCAACTCACACACACACACACGGGTTAACCTCCTCAACTCACCATGAAATCAAAACTTCTGTAACTTTTATACACTTTCATTTGTGAAGTGCTTTCAGTTCTGCATTAATCTGAGTTTCTTTAAGAGACCGACCAGTTTCAAAGCATTCATGAATTACAAACATTAAAACTCAGATCTGTGCTCAAAAAATGATATTACACTCACACTCTCTCTCACACACACACACACACACTCACACTCTCTCTCTCACACACACACACACACACACTCACACTCTCTCTCTCTCACACATACACACACACACACTCTCTCTCTCTCTCACACACACTCACTCACACACACTCACACTCTCTCACACACACACACACACACACACACACACACACACACACACACACACACACACTCACTCTCACACACACTCACTCACTCTCACACACACACACACACACACACTCACTCACTCACTCACTCACACTCTCTCTCACATACACATACACACACACACACACACACACACACACAATAATGAAACTTGATTGAGTTCAAACTGGCACAGGCAGGAAAAACCCAGAGGACACGCCCTTACGCATGACATCATCACTCAAGCTCGCAATCTGCCTGTAAAAGCCGCTCCACCAATGGGAGCGCACGACCATATATGGCCTTCCTGTTCCGTGCCAGCGTGGGCGAAACTGAGCTGACCTCCAATGACTTTACAGCAGCCCTTCCTCTCGACCAATCACAGCACAGATCTGATCGTCAGCGCACTCACATCTGGGTGCGTGACATCAAGAACACAAACCTGACACACAACATCTGGAATATAATAAAAACAACACCATGTATAAATACATGCTGCTCTCACCTTTAGTGTGCTTCTGAATCCAGGTAAAACGGGCTCCATGTTGCACATTGAGACCTGAGAAAGCAAGACGATATTTATGATAAAACAAATACGTATTATTATTATTATTATTATTTTCTTCTTCCAGGCATCTAACTTAAAACCAAGAACATTAAATGAGTCTAATTTAAAGTGTCTAAAATTAACTAATTAAAATAATGTATTAAACATTAATGTCTGATCAGAAGTGAATCTGACAATCAAAGTTTCTGCGAGTCAAACGCGAATGTGATTCATGAGTCATGACTCACTGATTCACTGACTCACTGACTCACTGATTCACTGATTCACTGACTCACTGATGAGCCAGCAGTGTAGAATGTGATAAACATTATATAACTCACTACAGTACATGATTCAGTCGGTATATCAGATTGTAATGTCTTTTTCACATCACAACTGCAGAACATACATAGCCTGATTATCAACTGAATAGAACAGAAAATAAATAAAACAGCCTCAAACCGCTGTGTGTAAATCAATGTGTTTGTGTCTGTTAAATATAGCGGTGTTGATGGGGTTAATGCTACTAACCTGTAGATAAACTCAATCCGATGTGAATGTGCTGCGGTTCGTTAATTCCTCTGATCGATCGATTACAGTCTGATATATATCGATCAGCTGTTATATGTGTGTGTCGATGGTTCTGTCTCGTCTGTGCGCGCGAGTCAATCTCCAGCGTTTATGAGCGATTTCAGCGCGCGCGTGCACGGGTGATGATGATGATACTGTGCGCGCACGCGTGGTGGTGGGCGGGACCAAAGAAACAACAGGGCCGCGCGCGCGCGCACATGAGCAGCGCATACTAACTTTCTGACTTGAGTTAAAATGATGCGATATATCGAATATAATGCAATTTTAAAAGAGATATGTTTGATAAATTATAATAATCATTAATAAAAATTAAACGAATCATTAAGGAAATATAGTAAACCTACAGTACAATTGTATTATTTTATTTTACAGAACAACAGTACAATTACAAACATAAAACCACAGAGTAGGCCTATTTATTTTGATGAAAACCGCAAGGACTGCCAAAGCCACATCATTTATTAATATTACAGATGACTTAAAGGCACAATATGTAATTTTTCGTCTCTTATTCAAAACAAAGGCGTGTCTTGCATAGGCAGAGTTTCACCTTTGGAATTTATATTATTATAAACAACAACAACAATAATAATAATAATAATAAAGGAATTGAATAATTAAAGGATTAAAAGGGATTTAAGGGAATAAATAAGAATGGTAAAATAAGTTCTAGGTCTAATTGTAGTAGGCTAATGAAACTATTTGCAAATAATATTTTATTTTAAAATGTGCACAAATTCACTCTTATTCGTATGTCTAATATGTAGAAAATGCAAACTTTTATTTGCCTCGTCGTCACATTCATTTAAGAATTAGATGAATCATGAACGGCGAAATTTCATAAAAGTTTGAGTAGTTTGCTTGCATCACTAGATACTCTATTACCGTCGGTAGCTGAACATTCCTATCATAAAACAGCTGTCTAAGACTTGCATCTGCTTACATCTTTCCACAAACTCTCGTTGCGTTGTGACAGTGACAGACTGACAGTAAGCCCCGCCTTCTTTGATTTGATTGGCCATCTCGATCATTTTGACATTGACGAGCGCATATGGTGTCTTCACTCTTGATTGGGCGGAGCTTTTATTCTGTCATACGAGTGCTTCCGCTTCTTCCGCTCGTGTGTGTGTGGTAACGCAGCGCTGTTTATCATATCACACACATCTGAGTGTGTTAGTGATGTTATAATGCTACTCTGTGCGTCCGCTCGGTGCTGCTATGAGACACTTGTTCACACTGCAGTGAGCGAGATCATATCAGGCATGGTAAAACAGGGTACTTGCGGTAAATCAAGAACACCAGATCTAAACAATAAGACTAACTGTGTTGAGCTGGAGAACAATGATTAGTTTCTGTCCATGAATGATCCAAACAGTTGCTCACCGTCTAATAAAACACATCAGATATTAAAGCGCTTATTTCTCTGGATTTAAACATTCTTGGAAACATTTTGGTATAATGGAAGTACACCATCCAACAAAATATATAACAGTTCTAGTGGACATTTTAATCCAAAAATCTTACACATTGTGCCTTTAAAGCCCATTTACACCAAGAACGATAGTTATAACAATAACTAAAATGATATATTTCTAAAAATCGTTATAACGATAACAGCGCAGAGAAACAATATAATTTGACACGTTTCAAAAAGATTTTAAAGAGCTCGAGCATTTAAAGCGACAACGCTTAGAATAAACGGAACAATTTTGTGTGCTAATATAGTTATCGCTATCGTTCTTAGTGCGACTGACCTTTAGTTGGCATTATTGGAATTGCATTGGCATGGTTTAAATCATACTTATCTGACCGTTTTCAGTTTGTAGCAGTAAATGAAGAGATCTCACACCGATCACAAGTTCAGTATGGAGTACCGCAGGGCTCAGTGCTAGGACCGTTGCTCTTCACCCTGTACATGCTACCACTGGGAGATATCATTAGGAAGCATGGCGTTAGTTTTCATTGTTATGCTGACGATACTCAGCTCTATATTTCTTCACGCCCTGACGAAACTTACCAATTCACAAGATTAACGGAATGCATAGCTGATATAAAAAATTGGATGACTAGTCATTTCCTGCAACTTAATTCAGGAAAAACTGAGTTTTTTTCAGCCTCTGCACATAGTAATCTAGAATACTGTCTAACACTTGATGGCTGCTCTGTCAAGTCCTCGTCGTCAGTGAGGAACCTGGGTGTGCTCTTTCATACCAATCTCTCATTTGAAAGTCACGTTTCTAGCATCTGTAAAACTGCATTCTACCATCTTAAAAATATATCTAAATTACGGCATATGCTTTCAATGCAAAATGCTGAACAGTTAATTAATGCATTCATGACCTCAAGGCTAGATTATTGTAATGCTCTACTGGGTGGTTGCCCTGCTCGCTTAATAAATAAACTGCAGCTGGTCCAAAACGCAGCAGCTCGAGTTCTTACTAGAACCAGGAAGTATGACCATATTAGCCCGGTTCTGTCAACACCGCACTGGCTCCCTATTAAACATCGCATACATTTTAAAATCTTGCTAATTACTTACAAAGCACTAAATGGTTTAGCTCCCCAGTACTTGAGCGAGCTCTTAACGCATTATACTCCATCACGTCTATTGCGGTCTCAAAACTCTGGCCAGTTGATAATACCTAGAATATCAAAATCAACTGCAGGCGGTCGATCCTTTTCCTGTTTAGCACCTAAACTCTGGAACAGCCTTCCTAGCATTGTTCGGGAAGCAGACACACTCTGTCAGTTTAAATCTAGACTAAAAACGCATCTCTTTACTATGGCATACACATAAAACATTTTTAATTGATATTTTATTCAAATTGTTAGGCTGCATTAACTAGGTCAGCCGGAACCGGGAACACTTCCCATAACACCTGATGTACTCGTTACATCATAAGAGGAATGGCATCTACGCTGACTCCTTTGCATATACACAGACAGGTTTTGTGTAAGTTCCAGCAGTTGTTGCTCTCAAACCCATCGTCTCGGCAGGTTTGAGTGTGTGTAAGGCCAGGGCTCGTACACACTCATTGAGTGGCAGAACAGCAGGAATCACACCCTCGTCTCTCTCAGTGTTTACCAGCAGTTTCCTCCCACACGCTCTAATTATTCAGTGTGATCGCAGATGATCTGCTATTGTCTTCTCAGAGTCTCCGTGAGAATGATGACAAGCACAGATCACTCTGTGAATAAAGCTTCATATCGGCCTCGACGGTTCCATGAAGGACATCCATGCGTCTTCCATCGCTCAAAGGGTTCTCTAGATTGCTCTTCCCACTAAGAGAAATGGTTCTTCTCTGGCATCGCTGTGAACACACGTCCTCTCCAGGCCGAAGCTCAGCTCTCGGTTGATTAGCTGCTAGTTGAATAGTTCAGTAAAGCACACGGCACAGATCCTGCAGAGTTAGAGCTCTCTGACACTCTCTGAGAACTGTAAGTGTTTGTCCTCTTCATGACTCATGAAATAACACATTCATCTGCAGCATGACATAAGAATACAGTAATGCATCATCACCTCGGTGCCAAAAAAGTGGTTGTAATTTATGATAAGATTTAATCACTTTGGCTCAATTCTCAAATAAGTTTTTTATTTTAAAGTTCAAATCTCTGTACGGAGTACAGTTTCTTGTTTACATCAGATTTTACTTTTTATTGATGTAGGCAGTTTGCATGTATTCTGGCTTAACATCTGAACTAAATGTTCTAATATTATCCGTTCATATATTAAACATGCATGTACACCGATCAGGCATAACATTATGACCGGTAAAGTGAATAACACTGATGATCTCTTCCTCACGGCTCCTGTTAGTGGGTGGGATATATTAGGCAGCAAGTGAACATTTTGTCCTCAAAGTTGATGTGTTAGAAGCAGGAAAAATGGGCAAGCGTAAGGATTTGAGCGAGTTTGACAAGGGCCAAATTGTGATGGCTAGACGACTGGGTCAGAGCATCTCCAAAACTGCAGCTCTTGTGGGGTGTTCCCGGTCTGCAGTGGTCAGGATCTATCAAAAGTGCTCCAAGGAAGGAACAGTGGAGAACCGGAGACAGGGTCATGGGCGGCCAAGGCTCATTGATGCACGTGGGGAGCGAAGGCTGGCCCGTGTGGTCCGATCAAACAGACGAGCTACTGGAGCTCAAATTGCTCCAGAAGTTAATGCTGGTTCTGATAGAAAGGTGTCAGAATACACAGTGCATCTCAGTTTGTTGTGTATGGGGCTGCATAGCCGCTGACCAGTCAGGGTGCCCATGCTGACCCCTGTCCACCGCCGAAAGCACCAACAGTGGCACGTGAGCATCAGAACTGGACCACGGAGCAATGGAAGAAGGTGGCCTGGTCTGAGGAATCACGTGTTCTTTTACATCACGTGGATGGCCGGGTGCGTGGCTTCCCTGGGGAACACATGGCACCAGGATGCACTATGGGAAGAAGGCAAGCCGGCGGAGGCAGTGTGATGCTTTGGGCAATGTTCTGCTGGGAAACCTTGGGTCCTGCCATCCATGTGGATGTTACTTTGACACGTACCACCTACCTAAGCATTGTTGAGACCATGTACACCTTTCATGGAAATGGTATTCCCTGGTGGCTGTGGCTCTTCCAGCAGGATAATGCTCCTGCCACAAAGCACAAATGCTTCAGGAATGGTTTGAGGAGCACAACAACGAGTTTGAGGTGTTGACTTGGCCTCCAAATTCCCCAGATCTCAATCCAATCGAGCATCTGTGGGATGTGCTGAACAAACAAGTCCGATCCATGGAGGCCCCACCTCGCAACTTACAGGACTTAAAGGATCTGCTGCTAACATCTTGGTGCCAGATACCACAGCACACCTTCAGGGGTCTAGAGGAGTCCATCAGAGACGGGTCAGCAGAAGGGGGACCAACACAATATTAGGAAGGTGGTCATAATGTTATGCCTGATCGGTGTATATTCCATGTATAATGCATGCTGGGTAACATTTTGATAACATTCCTATAAAGTTATAAAAAAACGTTATTTATGAACGTTCCAGTTTTTTTTTTTACGTTTTTTTCTTGGTTATGTGAACGTTAAGGGAACATTCCATTATGGGAATAATTAAAACTGACTAAAACAAAACAAAAAATGAGCATACAAGCTTCCCTCAAACTGAAAGATGTCCGTTCAGATCTCAAAGTCTTGTGTTTGTCTGTCATCATCAGGTTTCATAAACTCTCTTGATTCACATCATGATTCTTCAGGGTCTGATGTGTGTGTTGATGTTTGCAGAGTTTCAGTATCTCTGATGTCACACAGTGTCCTGCTTTCTATCGCATTGACTGTTGCTTAGCAACCCATGGCCTTCGTCTTGTGTCCGTGTGAACACACTCACACTCACTCACACACACACACACACTCATTCTCTCTCTCTCTCTCTCTCTCTCTCACACACACACACACGATGCGAGTAACCTTTTCTTGCTCTCGCCTACCATGCAGTCCTTTGCATGCGAATGTTGTTTGTTATGATGAGCAGAATCTTTTTCTCTAATCGCAGGTCTCCATGGACACCGAATGTTCGATAGCTGCTCATATTCATAACGCCAGAAGAGGTCAAGGCGAGCGCGAAACAAACAAACTGCAAACACATAATTCTGCTCCAAGCATTT
>CM077215.1:34227206-34242206 GCA_039654625.1 Rhinogobio ventralis
GGTAACCGAGTACACACCGGAAGGGAGTGAGTCCAATAGTGAGTTGACGCAGGGAATTCTGGGCATACTAGGCCCAGCCAAGGAATTGGTTCCAAGAGTTCTGGTGGCCATGACAGAAGGTTCGTAGGAAGCAGCAGATCTCTTGGATCTTTTTCCGTCTGCCCGTTCGATTGAGGATGGTATCCAGAGGAGAGACTTACGGTCACACCCGGGATATAAACTGTGGACCCCGGTCGGACACAATATCCTTAGGAAACCCGTAATAGCTGAAGATGTGGTTAAAGAGCAATTCGGTGGTCTCTAGAGCTGTCGGGAGTCCTTTAAGAGAAAGCAGACGGCATGACTTGGAAATGCATTCGACGATAACAAGGATGCATGTGTTAAAGTTAGATGGAGGCAGATCAGTGATGAAGTCCACTCCTAGATGTGTCCATGGTCGACTGGGAACGGGCAGCGGATGGAGCTTGCCAGATGGTAGATGGTCAGCCTTAATATTTTGGGTTCCTGGATAAGAAATCGAGAAATCAAATCGGGTGAAGAATAAAGCCCAGCAGGCTTGACGGGGATTAAGTCTTTTGGCGTCTCTCAGGTATTCCAAGTTCTTGTGATTTGGGGAGAACAGTGAAAGGATGGTGAGAACCCTCCAGCCAGTGCCTCCACTCCTCCAGGGTTAACTTGATGGCAAGAAGTTTCCTGTTGCCGATGTCATAATTCATCTCTGCCGGGCTGAGTTCCTTGTAGAAGGCGGCGGATGGAGTTTGGCTGGGGTCCCCTGCTGCTGAGAGAGCACAGCTCTGTCTCCCGGAAGTGTCCACCTCCACAACAAACGGTCTATCAGGATCCGGATGAATTAGGAGCGGTGCACTAGTAAAGGTGGCCTTTAGCTGATGGAATGCGGAAGCAGCAGATGGTGACCAGGACAGACACTTGGGCTTGTTCTTCAACACATCTGTTAAGGGAGAGGTGGTGGAGCTGTAATCTTGGATGAACTGTCGATTAGAAGTTTGCGAAGCCTAGAAAACGCTGGAATTCCTTTATGGTTACCGCTTCTACCCTCCTCTTGTCCATCTGGATGCCTTGACTGCTGATGTTGTATCCAAGGAACTGCAATGAGGTTTGATGGAATTAACATTTTTCAGCTTTGAGGAACAGATGGTACTCTCTCAGGCGTTGTAGGACCTCCGTAACGTGTTGGCGATGTTCGGCCATACTCCGGGAGTACACGAGGATGTCATTGATGTAGACAAGAACAGAACGGTGGAGGAACTCCCGGAGTACCTCATGCATAAAATCCTGGAATACGGAGGGGGCTTTGACCAGTCCATAGGGCACAACGAGATATTCATGATGACCTTTCGGTCCCCCTCACGTATCTGGATGAGGTTATAGGCGCTGCGGAGGTCCAACTTAGTGAAAACAGACGCTCCGCTGAGATGTTCTAGTGCCGCTGGGACGAGGGGAAGTGGGTAACGGAACTTAACAGTCATCTTGTTCAGTGAGTGGTAGTCAATATGAGGCCACAAGCCTCCGTCCTTCTTGGCCATGAAAAAAAAACTCAGGGGATGTAGAAGGGTGGATGTAGCCTTGTTGGAGTGCCTCTTCACATACTCCTCCATGGCCTTCTGCTCGGGAAGAGACAGCGAATACATCTTCCCGCAGGGCACTAGGAATCAAATCGATGGTGCAGTCCCATGGCCGGTGTGGAGGCAGCATAGAGGCTTTCTTGGGGCAGAAGACATCACTGAAGGCAGCGTAGCAGGTTGGTATGTCAACTGATTGTTTCTCTACAGGGCTTTCGATGCAGGTAGAGCTGATAGGAAGAGCCGTGGAACTGTGGGAACCAACCTGTGACTTGGACGGGAAGCACGCCGGAGAACAGCCCCAATTCAGCATCTCACCCGTCTTCCAGGTGATCACAGGCTCGTGCTGCACAAGCCACAGGCGCCCTAGGGTCACATCAGCGGTGGAATGCTCCAGAACCAGGAGATAAAGAGTTTCTGAGTGATGTGAACCCACTTGCAGTTGTAAAGGACCGACATTGTAACAAACTTGTCTTTTGCTCAAGTGTCTTCCCCTTATGGATTGGACTTAGTAACTGGTTGGGGTGGTGGTCTTCGGGAGCTTGAGCTGAAGACAGAGGGTCCCGGAGATGAAATTCCCAGCTGACCCAGAATCGAGGAGGGCATGCACTGGATTGGAAACATTGGCTGCAGTAGGAATAACTTCGGTAGTGAGAGGCTTTAAATTGACAGTAGGAGTATTCACAAAACTCACCATGGGCTGTGGTGGACGAATGGGACCGGTGGCAATTATATGTCCACCTGCAGCACAGTACAGGCACAGCCTCTGGGTCAGCCGCCTTTGTGGCTCAGTAGGGGTTAACCTTGTCATGTCAACTTGCATGGGTTCAAAACCTGGTTCTGGAGCGCTGATGGACTCTGGCTGGCGATGGTAGGAGGATTGCTGACCCTGGTGTCCTTCGTAACATGACTGCATATGACTGGCCACTCGGATGGACAGCTGGATGAAACGTTCGAGGCAGATGGTGTCGTCATATGCAGCGAGCTGCAGCCGCACTGAAGGGTAGAGTCATTGCCTATAGGTGGTCAGGAGCGAGCGCTCATTCCACCCACAGGCCGCAGCGAGAATACAAAACTGAAGTGCATACTCATTAATAGGTTTACTTCCTTGACGGAGGTGATAAAGTTTCTCACCGACTGATGGGTCTTCCAAACACTTCCCGGAAATGATCAAGGAATTTCTTCAGAGACTGGGTTACAGTACCGGCCTGGTGCCATACCGTCTCGGTCCACTGAAGCGCTCGTCCTGACAGCAAAGATATAATGTAGGCGATCGTTGCTCTCTTTGTAGGAAATAAGTGCAGCTGCATCTCCAGGGTCAATGTGCACTGATAAAAACAAACATTGCAATCGCCGGTTGGGGCCATGGGACTGACACTTACAGGCAGTGAAGAAGTGGCGGATGTGGTGTGGGAAGTAGTGATGGAGGTTGATGGTGGGTTGAGAGCCTGGCGGGTGGAATCCACAAGTCCCTGGAATTGATCGGGTTAACTCATCGTGCTGAATGAATCGTCTCTTTGTTTCAGGTCCGGTCTTCTGTTACGGAATGTATACTCGGAACACAAAGAGGAATGGTAAACAGAGTAACAGGCAACATCAACAGGTGAGTAGACACTCAGTGGAGACTTGATGTACAGTTGATGTGAGAGTGATGGAAAGTTTTTTTCTTACAGGTGCAGGGACTCGTGAGATTCGGTGAAGAGGAGACCAGGTTGGATGCACACACCTCGACCTCTGACAGATGATCATAGAGAATGAAGGTAACTCTTGGAGGTAAACGCTGGAGAATAGAACTTAGAAGCAATCGCTGGAGATACAGGTAAGTAGTCTGTGTAGCATGAACAAGACCGGATAAATAACTGAGGTGAGGTGTGTGCTTATAAAGCCAGTTGATGAGGGTGCAGATGAGGTGCAGGTGTGCGTGATCAATACTCAGGTGATTGGGTGCGCTGTGGTTGACTGGTGAGAGAGCCTGGCAGATCTATCACAGTTAGGTGTTATTAGATGTTAGATGTTTTTAGATGTTATTAGATGTTAGATGTTATTAGGTGTTATTAAATGATAGATGTCATTAGATGTCAGATGTTATGAGGTGTTATTAGGTGTCAGATGTTATTAGATGTTAGATGTTTTTAGGTGTTATTAAATGTCAGATGTTATTAGATGTCAGATGTTATTAGATGTTATTAGATGTCAGATGTTATTAGATGTCAGGTGTCATTAGGTGTCATTAGATGTCAGATGTTATTAAATGTCAGATGTTATTAGATGTCATTAGATGTCAGATGTTATTAGATGTTAGATGTTTTTAGGTGTTATTAAATGTCAGATGTTATTAGATGTTAGATGTTTTTAGGTGTTATTAGGTGTTATTAAATGTCAGATGTTATTAGATGTCATTAGATGTCAGATGTTATGAGGTGTTATTAGGTGTCAGATGTTATTAGATGTTAGATGTTTTTAGGTGTTATTAAATGTCAGATGTTATTAGATGTCAGATGTTATTAGATGTTATTAGATGTTATTAGATGTCAGATGTTATTAGATGTCAGGTGTCATTAGGTGTCATTAGATGTCAGATGTTATTAGATGTTAATATGTTTTTAGGTGTTATTAGGTGTTATTAAATGTCAGATGTTATTAGATGTCGTTAGGTGTTAGGTGTTATTAGATGTTAGATGTTATTAGATGTCAGATGTTATTAGGTGTTATTAAATGTCAGATGTTATTAGATGTCATTAGGTGTTAGGTGTTATTAGATGTTGTTAGATGTTATTAGATGTTATTAGGTGTCAGATGTTATTAGGTCTTATTAGGTGTCAGATGTTATTAGGTGTTATTAGATGTCAGATGTTATTAGGTGTCGTCAGATGTCATTAGGTGTTATTAGATGTTATTAGATGTCAGATGTTATTAGGTGTCATATGTTATTAGGTGTTATTAGATGTCAGGTGTTATTAGGCGTCAGGTGTTATTATATGTCATGTTATTCGATGTTATTAGATGTTATTAGATGTCAGGTGTTATTAGGTGTTATTAGGTGTCAGGTGTTATTAGGTGTTATTATATGTCGTGTTATTAGGTGTTATTAGATGTCAGATGTTATTAGATGTTATTAGATGTCAGATGTTATTAGATGTTATTAGATGTCAGATGTTATTAGATGTTATTAGATGTCAGATGTTATTAGATGTCAGATGTTATTAGATGTTATTAGATGTCAGATGTTATTAGATGTCAGGTGTTATTAGGTGTCATTAGATGTCAGATGTTATTAGGTGTTGTCAGATGTTATTAGGTGTCATTAGATGTTATTAGATGTTATTAGATGTCAGATGTTATTAGGTGTCATTAGATGTTATTAGATGTTAGGTGTTATTAGATGCTATTAGATGTCAGGTGTTATTAGATGCTATTAGATGTCAGGTGTTATTAGATGTTATTAGATGTCAGATGTTATTAGGTGTTATTAGATGTTATTAGATGTCAGGTGTTATTAGATGTTATTAGATGTCAGGTGTTATTAGATGTTATTAGGTGTCAGATGTTATTAGGTGTCAGATGTTATTAGATGTCAGATGTTATTAGATGTCAGGTGTTATTAGGTGTCATTAGATGTCAGGTGTTATTAGGTGTCATTATATGTCAGATGTTATTAGGTGTTAGATGTCAGATGTTATTAGGTGTCATTAGATGTTATTAGATGTTAGGTGTTATTAGATGCTATTAGATGCCAGGTGTTATTAGATGTTATTAGATGTCAGATGTTATTAGGTGTTATTAGATGTTATTAGATGCTATTAGATGTCAGGTGTTAGATGTTATTAGATGTCAGGTGTTATTAGATGTTATTAGATGTCAGATGTTATTAGGTGTCAGATGTTATTAGATGTCAGATGTTATTAGGTGTTATTAGATGTCAGATGTTATTAGATGTCAGATGTTGTCAGATGTTATTAGATGTCAGGTGTTATTAGGTGTTATTAGGTGTCATTAGATGTCAGATGTTATTAGGTGTCATTAGATGTCAGATGTTATTAGGTGTTATTAGATGTTATTAGATGTCAGATGTTATTAGGTGTCATTAGATGTCAGATGTTATTAGGTGTCATTAGATGTCAGATGTTATTAGATGTTATTAGATGTCAGATGTTATTAGATGTCAGATGTTATTAGATGTTATTAGATGTCAGATGTTATTAGATGTTATTAGATGTCAGATGTTATTAGATGTCAGGTGTTATTAGGTGTCATTAGATGTCAGATGTTATTAGGTGTCATTAGATGTCAGATGTTATTAGATGTCAGATGTCATTAGATGTCAGATGTTATTAGGTGTCATTAGATGTCAGATGTTTTTAGGTGTCATTAGATGTCAGATGTTATTAGGTGTTATTAGATGCCAGATGTTATTAGGTGTTATTAGATGTCAGATGTTATTAGATGTCAGATGTTATTAGGTGTCATTAGATGTCAGATGTTTTTAGGTGTCATTAGATGTCAGATGTTATTAGGTGTTATTAGATGCCAGATGTTATTAGGTGTTATTAGATGTCAGATGTTATTAGATGTCAGATGTTATTAGGTGTTATTAGGTGTCAGATGTTATTAGATGTCAGATGTTATTAGATGTTATTAGATGTCAGATGTTATTAGATGTCAGATGTTGTCAGATGTTATTAGATGTTATTAGATGTCAGGTGTTATTAGGTGTTATTAGGTGTCATTAGATGTCAGATGTTATTAGGTGTCATTAGATGTCAGATGTTATTAGGTGTTATTAGATGTTATTAGATGTCAGATGTTATTAGGTGTCATTAGATGTCAGATGTTATTAGATGTTATTAGATGTCAGATGTTATTAGATGTCAGATGTTATTAGATGTCAGATGTTATTAGGTGTCATTAGATGTTATTAGATGTCAGATGTTATTAGATGTCAGATGTTATTAGGTGTCATTAGATGTCAGATGTTTTTAGGTGTCATTAGATGTCAGATGTTATTAGGTGTTATTAGACGCCAGATGTTATTAGGTGTTATTAGATGTCAGATGTTATTAGGTGTTATTAGATGTCAGATGTTATTAGATGTCAGATGTTATTAGATGTTATTAGATGTCAGATGTTATTAGATGTTATTAGATGTCAGATGTTATTAGATGTTATTAGATGTCAGATGTTATTAGATGTCAGA
Organism: Rhinogobio ventralis; assembly: GCA_039654625.1. Classification (NCBI taxonomy): domain Eukaryota; kingdom Metazoa; phylum Chordata; class Actinopteri; order Cypriniformes; family Gobionidae; genus Rhinogobio; species Rhinogobio ventralis. Next base: position 34,233,981 of record CM077215.1, read on the forward strand.
TGTTATTAGATGTTATTAGATGTCAGATGTTATTAGATGTCAGGTGTTATTAGGTGTCATTAGATGTCAGATGTTATTAGGTGTTGTCAGATGTTATTAGGTGTCATTAGATGTTATTAGATGTTATTAGATGTCAGATGTTATTAGGTGTCATTAGATGTTATTAGATGTTAGGTGTTATTAGATGCTATTAGATGTCAGGTGTTATTAGATGTTATTAGATGTCAGATGTTATTAGGTGTTATTAGATGTTATTAGATGTCAGGTGTTATTAGATGTTATTAGATGTCAGGTGTTATTAGATGTTATTAGGTGTCAGATGTTATTAGGTGTCAGATGTTATTAGATGTCAGATGTTATTAGATGTCAGGTGTTATTAGGTGTCATTAGATGTCAGGTGTTATTAGGTGTCATTATATGTCAGATGTTATTAGGTGTTAGATGTCAGATGTTATTAGGTGTCATTAGATGTTATTAGATGTTAGGTGTTATTAGATGCTATTAGATGTCAGGTGTTATTAGATGTTATTAGATGTCAGATGTTATTAGGTGTTATTAGATGTTATTAGATGTCAGGTGTTATTAGATGCTATTAGATGTCAGGTGTTAGATGTTATTAGATGTCAGGTGTTATTAGATGTTATTAGATGTCAGATGTTATTAGGTGTCAGATGTTATTAGATGTCAGATGTTATTAGGTGTTATTAGATGTCAGATGTTATTAGATGTCAGATGTTGTCAGATGTTATTAGATGTCAGGTGTTATTAGGTGTCATTAGATGTCAGATGTTATTAGGTGTCATTAGATGTCAGATGTTATTAGGTGTTATTAGATGTTATTAGATGTCAGATGTTATTAGGTGTCATTAGATGTCAGATGTTATTAGGTGTCATTAGATGTCAGATGTTATTAGATGTTATTAGATGTCAGATGTTATTAGATGTCAGATGTTATTAGATGTCAGATGTTATTAGATGTTATTAGATGTCAGATGTTATTAGATGTCAGGTGTTATTAGGTGTCATTAGATGTCAGATGTTATTAGGTGTCATTAGATGTCAGATGTTATTAGATGTCAGATGTCATTAGATGTCAGATGTTATTAGGTGTCATTAGATGTCAGATGTTTTTAGGTGTCATTAGATGTCAGATGTTATTAGGTGTTATTAGATGCCAGATGTTATTAGGTGTTATTAGATGTCAGATGTTATTAGATGTCAGATGTTATTAGGTGTCATTAGATGTCAGATGTTTTTAGGTGTCATTAGATGTCAGATGTTATTAGGTGTTATTAGATGCCAGATGTTATTAGGTGTTATTAGATGTCAGATGTTATTAGGTGTTATTAGGTGTCAGATGTTATTAGATGTCAGATGTTATTAGATGTTATTAGATGTCAGATGTTATTAGATGTCAGATGTTGTCAGATGTTATTAGATGTTATTAGATGTCAGGTGTTATTAGGTGTTATTAGGTGTCATTAGATGTCAGATGTTATTAGGTGTCATTAGATGTCAGATGTTATTAGGTGTTATTAGATGTTATTAGATGTCAGATGTTATTAGGTGTCATTAGATGTCAGATGTTATTAGATGTTATTAGATGTCAGATGTTATTAGATGTTATTAGATGTCAGATGTTATTAGATGTCAGATGTTATTAGATGTCAGGTGTTATTAGGTGTCATTAGGTGTCATTAGATGTCAGATGTTATTAGGTGTCATTAGATGTCAGATGTTATTAGATGTCAGATGTTATTAGATGTTATTAGATGTCAGATGTTATTAGGTGTCATTAGATGTCAGATGTTTTTAGGTGTCATTAGATGTCAGATGTTATTAGATGTCAGGTGTTATTAGGTGTCATTAGGTGTCATTAGATGTCAGATGTTATTAGGTGTCATTAGATGTCAGATGTTATTAGATGTCAGATGTTATTAGATGTTATTAGATGTCAGATGTTATTAGGTGTCATTAGATGTCAGATGTTTTTAGGTGTCATTAGATGTCAGATGTTATTAGGTGTTATTAGATGCCAGATGTTATTAGGTGTTATTAGATGCCAGATGTTATTAGGTGTCATTAGATGTCAGATGTTATTAGATGTCAGATGTTATTAGGTGTCGTCAGATGTCATTAGGTGTTATTAGATGTTATTAGATGTCAGATGTTATTAGGTGTCATATGTTATTAGGTGTTATTAGATGTCAGGTGTTATTAGGTGTTATTAGGCGTCAGGTGTTATTATATGTCATGTTATTAGATGTTATTAGATGTCAGGTGTTATTAGGTGTCAGGTGTTATTAGGTGTTATTATATGTCATGTTATTAGGTGTTATTAGGTGTCAGGTGTTATTATATGTCAGGTGTTATTAGATGCTATTAGATGTCAGGTGTTATTAGGTGTTATTAGATGTCAGGTGTTATTAGGTGTTATTAGATGTCAGGTGTTATTAGATGTCAGGTGTTATTAGATATCAGATGTTATTAGATGTTATTAGATATCAGATGTTATTAGATGTTATTATATGTCAGATGTTATTAGATGTTATTAGATGTCAGATGTTATTAGGTGTTATTAGGTGTCAGATGTTATTATATGTCAGATGTTATTAGATGTTATTATATGTCAGATGTTATTAGATGTTATTAGATGTCAGATGTTATTAGATGTTATTAGATGTCAGATGTTATTAGATGTTATTAGATGTCAGATGTTATTAGATGTTATTAGATGTCAGATGTTATTAGATGTTATTAGATGTCAGGTGTTATTAGGTGTCATTAGATGTCAGATGTTATTAGGTGTCATTAGATGTCAGATGTTATTAGGTGTCATTAGATGTCAGATGTTATTAGGTGTTATTAGATGTTATTAGATGTCAGATGTTATTAGGTGTCATTAGATGTTATTAGATGTTAGGTGTTATTAGATGTTATTAGATGTCAGATGTTATTAGGTGTTATTAGATGTTATTAGATGTCAGGTGTTATTAGATGCTATTAGATGTCAGGTGTTATTAGATGCTATTAGATGTCAGGTGTTATTAGATGTTATTAGATATCAGGTGTTATTAGATGTTATTAGATGTCAGATGTTATTAGGTGTTATTAGGTGTCAGATGTTATTAGATGTCAGATGTTATTAGATGTTATTAGATGTCAGGTGTTATTAGGTGTCATTAGATGTCAGATGTTATTAGGTGTCATTATATGTCAGATGTTATTAGATGTCAGGTGTTATTAGATGTTATTAGATGTCAGGTGTTATTAGATGTTATTAGATGTCAGGTGTTATTAGATGTTATTAGGTGTCAGATGTTATTAGGTGTCAGATGTTATTAGATGTCAGATGTTATTAGATGTCAGGTGTTATTAGGTGTCATTAGATGTCAGGTGTTATTAGGTGTCATTATATGTCAGATGTTATTAGGTGTTAGATGTCAGATGTTATTAGGTGTCATTAGATGTTATTAGATGTTAGGTGTTATTAGATGCTATTAGATGTCAGGTGTTATTAGATGTTATTAGATGTCAGATGTTATTAGGTGTCATTAGATGTTATTAGATGTCAGGTGTTAGATGTTATTATATGTCAGGTGTTATTAGATGTTATTATATGTCAGATGTTATTATATGTCAGATGTTATTAGGTGTTATTAGGTGTCAGATGTTATTAGATGTCAGATGTTATTAGATGTTATTAGATGTTATTAGATGTCAGATGTTATTAGATGTTATTAGTTGTTATTAGTTGTCAGATGTTATTAGATGTTATTAGATGTCAGGTGTTATTAGGTGTCATTAGATGTCAGGTGTTATTAGGTGTCATTAGATGTCAGATGTTTTTAGGTGTCATTAGATGTCATATGTTATTAGGTGTTATTAGATGTCAGATGTTTTTAGGTGTCATTAGATGTCAGATGTTATTAGATGTTATTAGATGTCAGATATTATTAGGTGTTATTAGGTGTCAGATGTTATTAGATGTCAGATGTTATTAGATGTTATTAGATGTCAGATGTTATTAGATGTTATTAGATGTCAGGTGTTATTAGATGTCATTAGATGTCAGATGTTATTAGGTGTTATTAGATGTTATTAGATGTCAGATGTTATTAGGTGTCATTAGATGTCAGATGTTATTAGGTGTTATTAGGTGTCAGATGTTATTAGATGTCAGATGTTATTAGGTGTCATTAAATGTCAGATGTTATTAGGTGTTATTAGATGTTATTAGATGTCAGATGTTTTTAGGTGTCATTAGATGTCAGATGTTATTAGATGTTATTAGGTGTTATTAGGTGTTATTAGGTGTCAGATGTCATTAGATGTCAGATGTTATTAGATGTCAGATGTTATTAGATGTTATTAGATGTCAGATATTATTAGATGTCATTAGATGTCAGATGTTATTAGATGTCAGATGTTATTAGATGTTATTAGATGTCAGATATTATTAGATGTTATTAGATGTCAGATGTTATTAGGTGTCATTAGATGTCAGATGTTTTTAGGTGTCATTAGATGTCAGATGTTATTAGGTGTTATTAGATGTCAGATGTTATTAGGTGTCATTAGATGTCAGATGTTTTTAGGTGTCATTAGATGTCAGATGTTATTAGGTGTTATTAGGTGTTATTAGGTGTCAGATGTTATTAGATGTCAGATGTTATTAGATGTCAGATGTTATTAGATGTTATTAGATGTCAGATGTTATTAGATGTTATTAGATGTCAGATGTTATTAGGTGTTATTAGATAAAATATGATCATTCTGTCATCATTTACTCCCCTCATGCTTGTTTTTGTGGAAAAGTGCTTTTTGTCCGTATAATGAAAGTCAATAGGGTCCAGAGTTGTTTTACAGCACACTGACTTTCATTGTGTAAATTGTTTTATTCCATTGGTCCAGTGTTTACTGCACTGTCTGTAATGTTGTGTGTTTGTTAAGCCAATGAGCTTCAGTGTTCTTCATAATATCAGCTTCTTCTGTCTTGATCAGTTGGGCTTTATAAGACACTTATATTCAGTGATATTATCAATTTGACTGAACCAGATGAGAACAAAACCTGAACTGATCTGAATAATGACACTATTGTCTTCTGTAGAGCTGAAATTGAATTTGTTTCATAATTGATGATTTTTGCATCATTGTTTCTGTTATTTTCCTGTTTATGAGCTAAAAGAGAACATTATGAACAAACGTTCATCCAGTAACGTTAATAGAAAGTTTATTCAAAGTTATCTGGTCTTTAATAATGTTCTACACAAAAACATTATTTATACATCACTCATGGAACGTTTTCTTCTGAAACGTTTTAGTTGGACGTTCATCTAAGGTTTTTTAAACGTTACTACTAATGTTCAGAGAATATTCCCATAATGTTTGAAGAATGATACAATGGAATGTTCCCTTAACGTTCACATAACCAAGAAAAACATTTAATAAAACTGGATGTTTTGTTGTTCAGAGAACATTCAGAAATAACTTGTTAGTGAATGTATTTTTGTTGACACTCTGTGCTGTATAAATCATTATTGAATTAAAGCTGATCTGACTTCTTTAGTGTTAAAACACATTGTTTGGTGTGACATGATATGAGTAAATGATGCAGAAGATCAATTTTTGATGGTTGTGTGTGTTTGGTGTTGTGTGTTTAGTGGAACACACCCTGACACATGTGAATGCTAACAGCTACCGGATAAAGCCTGGAATGAGCTGCAGGCGCGCGGCGCAGAGGACAGGAATGAGGCGGTAAACCGAGCGCTGGCGCACAGACAGCTCTGCCTGATTGAAAGCATGTGTGCGCATTAATGCGTGTTCACGTGAGTGTGTGTCTGCGCGCCGCACCTCGTCCTGTCCTGTTGTGTGACGGCCTGCAGACTGCAATTAAAGCAGCCAGTAAATCTGCTGTTATAGGCAGTGAAAACTAATTTTAGTCGTTCTCAGCGGAGCGTATGTGTGTGTTTTACAGGCCGTGAACCTCATCACATGTTCAGGAGCCGCTCACATTCTCCATCTGTGGGCTCAAAGTGGAGCGGGACAGCATGTCTAGGTGGCTATTTGTTATATTTTCCCCAAATTCCTATTTTGTACCCCCCCAATTCCACAACATTTTAAAGTCAAGACAAGTGGAAGTAGCGATCGATTTATTAGATATTTTCTTCTGTATTGTGGCGTTCATCTGAAGTGAAACGGATTATCAAAAAAGAAATAAAGTAGGGCGGGGCTTGGTTCTGTGCACCGCTTGTTAATTGGATGTTGAGATATGGGCGTGGCTCTCAAGAATGAATGCGAGCTTTCAGCGGATTGTAAGAAAGAGGCAGGGTTTAAACTAACTACTAAATAATTGTAGAAGAGCAGCACCGTCACCAGAGAGACGATACTGGAGTTCGATTTGTTGTCAGTGAGAGTCGTCGCCGGTCGGTCAGTGAGAGCCGTCTCCGGTCGGTCAGTGAGATCAGTCACCGGTCGGTCAGTGAGATCAGTCGCCGCTCAGTCGGTCAGTGAGAGCCATCACCAGTCGGTCAGTGAGATCAGTCGGTGGTCGGTCGGTCAGTGAGAGCAGTCACCGGTCGGTCAGTGAGATCAGTCGCCGGTCGGTCAGTGAGAGCCGTCACCGGTTGGTCAGTGAGATCAGTCGCCGGTCGGTCAGTGAGATCAGTCGGTGGTCGGTCAGTGAGATCAGTCGTCCGTCGGACAGTGAGATCAGTTGCCGGTCGGTCGGTCAGTGAGGTCAGTGAGATCAGTCACCGGTCGGTCGGTCAGTGAGATCAGTCACCGGTCGGTCAGTGAGATCAGTCGTCCGTCGGACAGTGAGATCAGTTGCCGGTCGGTTGGTCAGTGAGGTCAGTGAGATCAGTCACCGGTCGGTCAGTTCGGTCAGTGGGATCAGTCGCTGGTCGGTCAGTGAGGTCAGTGAGATCAGTTGCCAGTCGGTCGGTCAGTGAGGTCAGTCACCGGTCGGTCAGTGAGGTCAGTCACCGTTCGGTCGGTCAGTGAGATCAGTCACCGGTCGGTTGGTCAGTGAGATCAGTCGCCGGTCGGTTGGTCAGTGAGATCAGTCTCCGGTCGGTCAGTGAGATCAGTTGTCGGTCGGTCAGTGAGATCAGTCACTGGTTGGTCAGTGAGATCCGTCACCGGTCGGTCAGTGAGATCCGTCACCGGTCGGTCAGTGAGATCCGTCACCGGTCGGTCAGTGAGATCAGTCACCGACCGGTCAGTGAGATCAGTCGTCGGTCGGTCAGTGAGATCAGTCGTCGGTCGGTCGGTCAGTGAGATCAGTCGTCGGTCGGTCGGTCAGTGAGATCAGTCGTCGGTCGGTCGGTCAGTGAGATCAGTCGTCGGTCGGTCGGTCAGTGAGATCAGTCGTCGGTCGGTCGGTCAGTGAGATCAGTCGTCGGTCGGTCGGTCAGTGAGATCAGTCGTCGGTCGGTCGGTCAGTGAGATCAGTCGTCGGTCGGTCGGTCAGTGAGATCAGTCGTCGGTCGGTCGGTCAGTGAGATCAGTCGTCGGTCGGTCAGTAAAATCAGTCGTCGGTCGGTCGGTCAGTGAGATCAGTCACTGGTTGGTCAGTGAGATCCGTCACCGGTCGGTCGGTCGTTCAGTGAGATCCGTCACCGGTCGGTCGGTCGTTCAGTGAGATCAGTCACCGGTCGGTCGGTCGGTCAGTGAGATCAGTCACCGGTCGGTCGGTCGGTCAGTGAGATCAGTCACCGGTCGGTCGGTCAGTGAGATCAGTCACCGGTCGGTCGGTCAGTGAGATCAGTCACCGGTCGGTCGGTCGGTCAGTGAGATCCGTCACCGGTCGGTCGGTCGGTCAGTGAGATCAGTCACCGGTCGGTCGGTCGGTCAGTGAGATCAGTCACCGGTCGGTCGGTCGGTCAGTGAGATCAGTCACCGGTCGGTCGGTCAGTGAGATCAGTCACCGGTCGGTCGGTGGGTCGGTCAGTGAGATCAGTCACCGGTCGGTCGGTCAGTGAGATCCGTCACCGGTCGGTCGGTCAGTGAGATCAGTCACCGGTCGGTCGGTGGGTCGGTCAGTGAGATCAGTCACCGGTCGGTCGGTCAGTGAGATCAGTCACCGGTCGGTCGGTGGGTCGGTCAGTGAGATCCGTCACCGGTCGGTCGGTCAGTGAGATCCGTCACCGGTCGGTCGGTCAGTGAGATCAGTCACCGGTCGGTCGGTGGGTCGGTCAGTGAGATCAGTCACCGGTCGGTCGG
>CM077215.1:34247206-34254706 GCA_039654625.1 Rhinogobio ventralis
ACAGAGAAACACTGGAGCTCTGTCAGAGTGACCATCGGGTTCTTCCTCCCTGACTAAGGCCCGTCTCCCCGATCGCTCAGTTTGGCCGGGCGGCAGCTCTAGGAAGAGTCCTGGTGGTTCCAAACTTCTTCATTCACAGATGATGGAGGCCACTGTGCTCATGGGACCTTCAATGCTGCAGAAATGTTTCTGTACCCTTCCCCAGATCTGTGCCTCTATACAATCCTGTCTCGGAGGTCTACAGACGATCCCTTGGACTTCATGGCCTGGTTTGTGCTCTGACATGCACTGTTAACTGTGGGACCTTATATAGACAGGTGTGTGCCTTTCCAAATCATGTCCGTTCAGCTGAATTGACCACAGGTGGACTCAGATCAAGCTGTAGGAACATCTCAAGGATGATCAGTGGAAACGGGAGCACCTGAGCGTCATGGCAAAGACTGGGAATGCTAATGGACATGTGATTTTTTTATTTTTATTTATTTATTTATTTTTTTTATAAATTTGCAAAGATTTCAAACAAACTTCTTTCACGTTGTCATTATGGGGTATTATTTGAGGAAAATAATGAATTTAGTCCATTTTGGAATAAGGCTGTAACATAACAAAATGTGGAAAAAGTGAAGCGCTGTGAATACTTTGCGGATGCATGACGGGACAAAGCATGTATTATGTCAAAATAAAAGCCTAACCTGCCGCTCTCTCAGATGTTAATGCTTAGAAAAACAGAAATATTGCTGCTTTTCTCTAGCACACTTAAATTACATATTTTTTATAGATACATTAAGTAGTTGTGTCCCAGATGAGCACTCCAGACTCAGGTCATGCGTGTTTCTCACACACTGTGTGTCGGCTCCGGTCCTCTAGTGAGCGCTCAGTCTCAGCCCCGTCTCTGTGAGGAGCATCTGGAGGTTTGCTCATGTTCAGCATGTGCAGAAAACCTGCAGATCTCCAGACATTTGTTCTCCAGCAGTGTCAGCAGGACGAGTGCCAAACAGTGACAGAGACTGCTCACACACACACACACACAGGGCTTGCGGTGATCTGTCCGGTCAGATGAGTTCTGCGCGGCTGCGGGACAGAAGTTGCTCTGGTTCAGGTTCCGTCCGTCTGTGCGAACACGAGATGATCTTCACGTGAGTCTGATCTTCATATCGCTAATAACGTTCAGGGTTATCTGCTCTTTAATGCCTCAGAACTACAGCACACATCATTATTCATTTCATTCTGACGTGTTTCAGTTGGACGTTCACCGAAAGTTTTTGAAATGTTGCTACTTGTTTCAGAGAACATTCAAAAGTAACGCTCTCGTAACGTTTGAAGAATGATAGTTTTTCAGCATCATTACTCCAGTCTTCAGTGTCACATGATCCTTCAGAAATCATTCAATATGAGGATTTATGATTATTATCAGTGTTGGAAACAGTTCATATTTTTGTGCATTTATTTGAAATAGAATCTTTTGTGACATGTTTTTACTGTCACTTTAGATCAATTTAATGCATCCTTGGTGAATAAAAATATTAATTTCTTATATTCTTAGTGACCCCAAATTTTTGAACGGTAGTGTTATATATATAATAATATTATGAATATTAACGTCACACTGTGGCTTTAATGCATGTTGGATTGTGTGAGTGAGTGTGAGTGTGTGTGTGAGAGTGTGAGTGTGTGTGAGTGTGTGTGTGTGTGTGAGAGTGTGTGGGTGAGAGTGTGTGTGTGTGAGGGTGTGTGTGAGAGTGTATGTGTGTGTGACAGTGTGAGAGAGTGTGCAAGTGAGTGTGTGTGAGAGAGTGTGAGTGTGTCTGTGAGTGTGTGTGTGTGTGAGAGTGTGTGTGTGAGTTTGAGTGTGTGTGATAGTGTGTGTGAGTCTGTGTGTGTGAGTGTGTGTGAGTGTGTGTGTGAGAGTGTGTGTGTGTGTGAGTGTGTGTGTGAGAGAGTGTGAGTGTGTCTATGTGAGTGTGTGTGTGAGAGAGTGTGTGTGTGTGTGAGAGTGTGTGTGTGAGTTTGAGTGTGTGTGAGTCTGTGTGTGTGTGTGTGTGTGTGTGTGTGTGAGAGTGTGTGTGTGAGAGAGTGTGTGTGAGAGTGTGTGTCAGAGTATGTGTGTGAGAGTGTGTGTGTGTGAGTGTGTGTGTGAGAGAGTGTGAGAGTGTGTGTGAGGATATGTGTGTGACAGTGTGTGAGAGAGTGTGTGTGAGAGTGTGTGAGAGTGTGTGAGAGTGTGTGAGAGTGTGTGTGAGAGTGTGTGTGAGACTGTGTGTGAGTCTGTGTGTGTGAGTGTGAGTGTGTGTGAGTGTGAGTGTGTGTGAGTGTGTGTGTGTGTGGGTGTGAGAGAGAGAGTGTGAGTGTGTCTGTGAGTGTGTGTGTGTGAGTGTGTCTGTGTGTGTGAGGGTGTGTGTGTGTGAGAGAGAGAGTGTGAGTGTGTCTATGTGAGTGTGTGAGTGTGTGTGTGTGTGTTTGAGGGTGTGTGTGTGAGTGTTTTGTGTTCCTCAGCAGATGCTCTTGAGTAATGTCAGTTATTATGAGGAAGTTACGGTGAGACGCTGTACAGTGTGATGAAATCACTAAACACAGGAGAGACACCGTGACACACACACACACACACACACACAGGCCTTTAAAGGCTCTCAGAAACTGGACGTCACACCTGAAGAGAGTCGGTGAGGTCAGAGGTCAGCGCAGCACTATAACACACATCTGTATCCTGTCTGTCTGTCTGCACCTGTCTCTCTCTCTCTGTCTCACACACACACACACACACACACGCAGTGTCCAGAAAAACATCATTGTTTGACTGCAGCTTATCTCTGCTCTCCCAAATATCCTGTTTCTTCGAGCTGCGGCGTCCAGAACCAATAGAAAGCTCTTCCTGCTCAGGCTGACTTCACTTCCAGCTTTAGCACAATCTCATCCGCTCCAAACTGCGCTCGGCCGAACCGCAGTGTACACACGCCGCCGTAAACACACACACACCGTGAGGACGGGCTCGTCCTGCTCCGCCATGGCCAGCACCATCAAGGTAAGACTCGCTGCTTCGTTACTCACTCGTTACTCACTCGTTAGGATGGCGTGAGCGCTCACTAACGGCCGACACCCAAATGATAGAGGTCCTAATCTGACAGAGCGTTTCTGATTTCTGCTCATCATCAGCTCTGAGCTGAGAGTTTGTGTGTAAGATTGGTCAAATCTGTGGCCAGTTGTGCTTACACTAGTAGTTACTCGTCTCTTGTTTCTTTAAGGCTGGTTGTAACGTTCAGAACTTTGAGTCGAGTCAGTTTTATGTTCACAGGGATCAACAGGACCATTGATGCAAACGGCGATGTAGCAAAATTCATCAAATATGAAACAGTTGCAGAAAACTTAGATTTGAGAATAACATGTTAGACTGGACTAAATGTAATAACTGTGTTTGCTGAAATGTGAGGTTTTATTGTTTCATGTTGTTGTTCGTTTCTTCACTTTAGTTGAGTGTTGTATTCTCTTCACTAACTCTATTCTGCTTCAGATCTGTGTCCGGTCACAAGCGGCTTAGACTAGTCTAAAAAGTTAGTCACCTCGTCAAGACAGGTCGTGAGTCAGTTACAGAAAACGGTTGAAAGGTAAAGCTTGAGTAACTAGTAAATGGTCAAACTAGTTTTAAAGACACAGCTGGTCATTGTTTCATCACTTCTGTGTTTCTCTCATGTGGATCAGAGCGTCTGCTGAATGAATGTTCTTCCTGTAGCGTTAACAGAACGTTTGTTCAGAGTTATCTGCTCTTTAATAATGTTCTCAAAACGTTAGTGCATCGTTCATGGAGCGTTTCCCCTAAAACGTTTAGTTGGAATGTTCATGTAACGTTTTTTAAATGTTGCTCAATTCAACAGTAATGCTCTCATGTTTGAAGAATGATACAATGTTCCCTTAACGTTCACATAACCCCAAAAAATTTTTTTTAAAGCATTTAATAAATTGGACATTTTTAACATTCAGAAATAACATTTTCATAACTTAAAGGGATCAGTTTCAGCTCAGGATACCCCACAGATTATTTTTAACATGTTAAAATTGTCCCTTTTTAAGAGTGAGCAAAAACACTGTTTTCGTGTGTCCCTTTAAATGCAAATAAGCCACTGCTCCCGCCCCCTTTTAGGAAGAGGGCGGAGCTTCAAGAGCTCATGTTAGCAGCTCCGATTACCTCACGCACACACACACTGAAAATATCAGAAACTGTTCAGCCTTTAATGATCAAACCGGAGTCGGACGATGATGGAGAGACTCCAGAAGAAGAGACCACATGTAGAATGAGACCGGACGCTTCTGAAGGGATAGTTGATGAATGAGTTAACCATCTTCAGTCATTGATTAGCATGTTCTGTCATGATAATCTATAAACCGCTGGAACTGTTGTGAGATGAGCCAGAGAATATCTGCTGCATGAAGAGGGAACAGGGACAGTTTAGTTTAATTACGGTTATAACTGATGATGTCATCTTGCTTTATGACATGTGATTGTGTTTGTGTTCGTACTGTATCAATAAATGTGAAAGACGGACGACAGCTTGAGCGACTCCCAAATGTGCTCGACTACAGCAACTCTTCCTCTTCTCCACATGTTCCCGGGGGCGGGGTTATGTAAATGTTATGGTTAGTGATGTCACTAGCTCGTTGTAGTCATTAAACAGAGATTTCTGTAAAAGAAAAAGTGAACTTTGAGCGTCGTAACTTTGCAGATGTTGTTTCTGCTCAAACAGCAACACTACACACTCACTGAAGCTAAACAAGTCAAAACATAATCAAACACACATTTAAAGGGAACGTTAGCAAACACCATCCGAGCGTATTGTTAGTTGGGAAACTGTCTGCAAGTAACTCTTTAAAAGTGATAATTCTGTCATTATTTACTGCAAAAAAGATGTTTTGGGAACGTCTCAGTGTTTTTTATGCACACAGTGAAAGTCAATGGGGTCCAGTGTTGTTCATAATGTCTTCCTTTGTGTTCCACAGAAGAGAGAAATTCAACAGGTTTGAATGAGATGAGTGAGTAAATGATTTTATAGTGCGCTGTCCCTTTAAGATGCAGTGAAACGGGTCATGATCGCATCATCATGTAAACAGATGCGTGTTTGACTGCAGATGATTCGCACAGACGCTCGGCTGGGAATCTCATCAGATCTCTGTTTTTCTCTCCGTTTCTCTTCGTTTCCTTCAGCTTGATTTGTGATTGTATCTGAGAGTCAGAGACACACATGATCAGACGCGCTGAAGTCAAACACGCGAACGGGCTGATCTTTCCATTCCTGTTTATAATGTCATCCTGGTTTATTTAGAGCATGTATTTCTGACTGAGTTCAGACAGGTTTCCTGCACTCTCCCCCATCTGTCAGTCAAGCAGATAGCCCCGCCCCTCTCTCACGTCATTGGCCGAGGGTTCAGACGGTTTCAGATCAGGAACAAGTGCAGAAACACAGCGGTGTGTTGATGTAGCGCTGAGGTTAATGGTGTTAACGACGGGACGGGCGTCTTCTCCATTAGAGGCCTCACGAATGCAGACGGATGGGCTCTTTCCTCTTTTCCATTCCCAGCCCCTGTTATCCCGTGCTGTCAGGAATGCAGGAAACAGTGGCAGGGCACTTCCTGTGTGTGTGTGTGTGTGTGTGTGTGCGCAGTATGAATGAACTCAAACACTCATTGAGCTTTACATAAACTCCTGCAGGACTGAAACTCTGCTTTTATTCTTAAAAACAATCACTTCACTCACTTTCTGCTGATTAAAAGACTCAAACTCTCTGATTATCAGCTTTATTTCTTTAGCGCTTCATACAGTACAGATGATTCAGAGCCGCTTCACTGTCATGAACAGTTAATATCTTCAGTCATTTCTCTTCTCCAGTAAATTAATCTTGAATTAAGAATGTTTAGATATTTGTGCTGGAAAACAAGACAGAAACACTGAGGAAGAAGCTCATGATTGCAGTGTGGGATCGTTTTTCAACTCAATTTAATTCAGTGTGATTCAAATCAGTTAATTGTTGATTCAGTTCAGTTCAGTGTTGATTTAATTCAGTTCAATTTTGATTTAATTCAGTTCAGTGTGGATTCAATTCAGTTCAGTGTTGATTTAATTCAGTTCAATGTTGATTCAATTCAGTTCAGTGTGGATTCAATTCAGTTCAGTGTTGATTTAATTCAGTTCAATGTTGATTCAATTCAGTTCAGTGTGGATTCAATTCCGTTCAGTGTGGATTCAATTCCGTTCAGTGTGGATTCAATTCAGTTCAGTGTTGATTTAATTCAGTTCAATGTTGATTCAATTCAGTTCAGTGTGGATTCAATTCCGTTCAGTGTGGATTCAATTCAGTTCAGTGTGGATTCAATTCAGTTCAGTGTTGATTCAATTCAGTTCAGTGTGGATTCAATTCCGTTCAGTGTTGATTCAGTTCAGTGTTGATTTAATTCAGTTCAATGTTGATTCAATTCAGTTCAGAGTTGATTCAATTCAGTTCAATGTGGATTCAATTTAGTTTAATGTTGATTCCATTCAGCTCTGTGTTGATTCAATTCAGTTCAGTTTGGATTCAATTCAGTGTTGATGTAATTCAGTTCAATGTTGATTCAATTCAGTTTAATGTTGATTTAATTCAGTTCAATGTTGATTCAATTCAGTTCAGTGTGGATTCAATTCAGTGTTGATGTAATTCAGTTCAATGTTGATTTAATTCAGTTCAGTGTTGATTTAATTCAACTCAGTGTTGATTCAATTCAGTTCAATGTTAATTTAATTCAGTTCACTGTTGATTCAATTCAGTTCAGTGTGGATTCAATTCAGTTAATTGTTGATTCAATTCAGTTAATTGTTGATTCAATTCAGTTCAATGTTGGTTCAGTTCAGTTCAGTGTTGGTTCAATTCAGTTCTGTGTTGATTAAATTCCGTTCAGTGTTGATTCAGTTCAGTTCAGTGTTGATTCAATTCAGTTCACTGTTGATTCAATTTAGTTCGGTGTTGAGTTAATTCAGGTCAGTTTTGATTCAATTCAGTTCAATGACAGTGTTGATGTTGCAAAATTCATCAGTTATGAGACAAACTCAGATTCTGCTGTAAAGCATCAATAGAGTCATTATTCAGATCAACTCAGTTCAGGTTTTGTTCTCATCTTATAGTGCAGACAGATCAATAATATCACTGAATATTAATGTGTTTTATCACTGGTTTTCTTTGGCAGAGGTGTGCAGACTGTCAATCACTGCAGTGCTTCTCTGATTGGCTGAGAGCCTGTGATGGGCGGCTCTTGCTGTCTGTGATTGGTCTGTTTCATATGGTCGTGTTTGATGCAGTGCTGGTTTATATGAGTTTCCACACACGACAGCTTTATTAATGCTGATGTTTTCCACGGACTGATGAAGGTGAGGAGGTGTTCCTCTGAGGTGTGAAGGCCAGTAATGGCTTCACAGCGCCGTTATCAGCGGCTGCACATTCATCTGGTTTCCCACATCATTTCCTTTTCCTCCTGCTGATCCCA
>CM077215.1:34262206-34274706 GCA_039654625.1 Rhinogobio ventralis
TATGCAGAGCTGCTAGGAGCTATGGAACACGCTTCAGCAAGGCTTCAGCTACCTTGGGAGTGCTTGAGGGAAGGGACTGCTCGTAGCAGGCTCGATGAATGGTTCTTTTCTGGTCATAATTCCCCACCTTCCGTGAGCCTTCCATTTCTTCCCGATCTGCATACTGAGATCGAGAAGGCATGGAAGAACCCGTACTCAGCACGCATTTTTCGCCATCAGCATGGGTATGTAAGGGTCCTCCGGTCCTGCCTTCCAAGCCCCTTATGAGGACGTCACGCTTGAATGGCAGTGTATACGCGCCGGCGGGTCAGGCTGTTCCTGCTCTGCACACATTATCTGTGTTGCAGGCGTACCAGGGGGACCTGCTGAAGGATTTGGACCATGGTCAGGGTCTCTCCCCTGACGTGGTGGACGAGCTGCGCCGCACCACAGATCTGGTTCTATGAGCCACTAAACAAACTGCTGCCGCGATCGGAAGGTCAATGGCGGCGATGGTGGCCACGGAGAGACATTTGTGGTTGAACCTGGCCTCGATGCCCCAGTTTTGCCATCTGAACTGTTCAGCACCTCCGTCGAGGCGGTGGTGGGTAATTTCAGAGAGGCAAAGGCGATCTGAACTTACCCATGCATACTGCTGAGGTCTGAATCCAGCCAGGGGGTCCTAGGAGCAGGTCACAGAGGAGGCACAACTCTAGGAAAAAGAAGGATTTGAAAGAGGTGATCCAGCACAGATGCTCTCAGCATCCGTGAAGGATCCCCTTCCTCTGAGGGTGATCAACAGCCACCCTCTCCCCTCTTCTCTCCTTCCTCCCTTTTTACCCAAGGCGCTTCTTACATCAGGCCTGAGGCTGGGCCAATGATGAGTTGTTCCTTCAATACGGAACCCTTCTGAAGGACTGGCTTCGGGCTTTGTAGTGAGGGCGCCTTTTCAGGGCTCCCTCCATTCTGAGAATAATGTTTAGGCCACCGCTCTATGAGCAGCAGGTTGAGCTTTGTAGGTCTCCTCCCTTTACGGGAGTTAGTAATGTTGAACAGTCTACCTCAATTCCCTGTGTAGAAAGTAGTAGGGGGTTGTTGGGTAGTATTTTTTATAGTAGTGTTTTAATAAGGCCCTGAAGTTCCCTTGTATAGGTAGGCAATGCATAAACTTTCCATAGACCTCCTCTTGTGTTAGAGTCGTCAGGTTTATGTAGTGGGTAGTGCCAGTCTGTGGTCACTCAGTAGTGAGCAGGTTGGCTTGTTCTCATTGAGAATTCTCTAGTGAGGCCACTGCTTCAAACAGGTAAACTTTAAACTTTGTGTAGAGTGAGCTGGCTTCCTCCCAAATGGGAGTTATTCTATTGAGGCTACCGCTCTGTCAAGCTCCAAGTAGACCACAACTCGTTGGGCCACCTTGATAGACGCCTTGTGTTAGAGTAGCAGGTCTCCTCTCGTTCCATAGAGTTGTTTTTGGTAAGACCACCGCTCTGAACTTCAGATGTTCAGGATGTTAGTTCTTCGGCTCTCTCTGAGGCCGCCTTGACATTTTTTCCTGGGGAGAGAGCCATCGCTCCTCCAAGTTCCCGGTGGATGTTAGCAGTGAGTGCTGGCTTTAGCTAGGTTACCTTGGTGATCATCAAATGGTGAGTGAGCCGGCCTCCTCTCACTTTGAGAGTCATCACAATGCAGAGGCTGCCGCTCTTTTCGAGCTCCAGGTAGACCGGATATTCATGCGTCGGCCCTTGTGGGGGCCACCTCAATATCTGGCCTAGGCCAAGTACTAGGAATATTATATCAGAACGCGGTCTGCTAAGCATCCTCACCCAAGCCCCTCAGTAGCTGAGTGAAGGTCCTTTAGAGCTAGAGCTGGAGATCTTAGGCGGTGTCAGGCCTTCTCTCACTCAGAGAGTAAGAAGCAGTGTGCTGAGGCCTCTGCTCTTCAGAGCTGAATTAGTAGCTAGACTATCCAGCTAGACCTTTAAGATTAGGCTCTCCTAAGCTCCTTGAATTAATTTTAAGTCACAGGGTTGAGTGTCGTTGGCCTCTTAGTTTGAGGCCTCCATTACCCTAGGGCTTAGCAGGGACAGCAAACCTGTCTCGGAGGCCTCTACCCTGGAGCATTCTCTCAGAGTCATGCTGGTAGTACTCCTCTTGATAGTGTCATTGTTAAAGTGCTTTGCTCCTGTAGCTCTGGTTTAATTTGCCCTGCACCATTGAGGCTCAGGTCAAGCAGATCAGGTACTCCCTCCCATTTGGGCTGTTTTTTGAGTACACTCCCTTAGAGCCTAAGCACTGCCCGGGCTGATGCCCGTGACATTCGGAGTGGTTGGCCTTTGGGCCTCCTCAATAGTCCGGTAGTGTACGGTTTGTACTCCCCTTGCTTCAAGGGTCAATAAGCGCTTTTGCTGAGTACACTGCCCATTGGTAATGTGAATAAGTATCCCAGGCCTGTAGGTTCTGTGTGAGCATCTTGCTTCTAAGGCTAGTTCTGCTAGTAAGACTCGCTACCAAGTAGTTAGCCTCCTTGAAGGCGACTCCCCAACGAGTTGGGTGCTTAGCATTGCTAAGGCAGTTAAGTATCATGTTGCAGGCTCCCCTGGAGCCTCCCTGATTCTAACCCAGAGCCTGGTCAATACTTACCAGGTTGAGCCTAGTACTCCAAACCTCATCTAGAGGTTCATTCTGTAGAGTACTTAGTCATATTCCCTTAGAGGAACCCCTTCCATGTGAAGTTGTTGGAAGTCGCCCCTTATATACTTCTGGGCCGCACTAGTAGTGACATCATAGGCTGTTGCCGGCCAATACGATTGCCGTGATTTGATAAGCGTTTCAGACAGCGGTCACGTAGAGGTGTTTCCCCAATACACTCGATTTCTGTGCATTACAGTAACAAGAGTTTGTTGTCGACTTTCTTTAACTGTCACAGTGTAAAACATCTTCATGGTTTAAATAGAAATATTATTAAAATAAATCTTTTCTTATTTCTTGCAGTGGATTTTGGGGTGAAATATGTGAAGTTGAGATCTTTTTTCTTGCATGAGTCTTTGAAAAAGACATTCCCTGTTTCCACCGTTTTCATCTTTCTGTCTTCATCTCTCTGTCAGCATTATGTCATAGGATGTTTGTTCAGTTGTTTTATTCTTTTATTTTTCATGTGTCACTGAATGTTTTGTTTCTCAGCTCCACTTCCTCATTTGACTTCAGATGATGTTGACAAAGCCTTGCAAAACTCCCCGCGGTTAATGCATGCTCGCAATACAGGTAAGCAGCACTGCAGCCCCGCCCCACCCCCACTGTCTCTGACCCCGCCCCTCCGACTCTGACCCCGCCCCTCTGCTTACAACAGTCTCTCACACACACACACACACTATCTAATGTGCATGCAGCTCTGCAGTTCCCCAGCTCTTGTGCATGTGCTACATGATGCTGAATGCGTTAGTCTGTCGAAACAGGCGTCGTGTCGCTGATGTCATGTTTCTGCTCGTGTGTGTCTTCAGGAGGAGCGAGTTTTATCTTCCCAAACGCCCCCGTTTACCCTCCAGACGCCAGCAGAGGAGCCAGCAGAGCAGGTCACATACACACACACACACACACACACACACACACACACACACACACACATACTATCCCTACCCCTAAACCTACCCATCACAGGAAACATTCTGCATTTTTACATTTTTAATAAAACATTGTTTAGTATGTTTTTAAAGCTATTTGGTTTATGGGGACACAGGAAGTGTCCTCATAAACCATGTTTACGTTGTAATACCCATGTCATTACACACATTTGTGTCCTCATAAACCACATATACCAGAACACTCACTCTCGCACTCATACACACACACACACACACACTCACTCACTCACTCACTCACTCACTCACTCACACACACACACACACACACACACACTCACTCACTCACTCACTCACACACACACACAGTCTCACACGCACACACACACTCACACACACACACACACACGCTCACACACTAACACTCTCACACACACACACACACACAGTCTCACACGCACACACACACTCACACACACACTCATACACACTCACACACTCACACACTAACACTCTCACACACACACACACGTTCTCAGTGAGCAGCTCATGACGTGATGTGTTTGTCTCTCACAGACGTGAGTTTTGATGCGGTCAGACGCTCTGGATGGACTCAGCCTGTATCTGCAGCTAAAGGTCAGACAGTCGCACTCGTGCTGATGATTTATGCCGCTTAAAGAGACTGTGTTTAACCTGAATGTGTCTTTTCATCAGTTTCTCAGAGTTCTGCTGCCATCCTGACCAAAGCTGAAGAGCACAGATCTCAGTTAGGTGAGAGAATCATGGGTAATGCGGACACAAACGCTCAGCTCATTTCAGAAACAGAACAATAATACCTCAAATATTTATTTGAATATCGAATTGTTAGGAAGGAAATAACACTACAACATAGTTTCAACTGATTTCCCATTAAACTGTTTTAAATGCTGGAGCCGTTTGTTTTTCTGCTATTGCTACTAACAGAAACAAATTAGGAAAAAGAACATAGAATCTGTAAGACATAGAAAAGATAAAACACAATGACAGAACACAGTAGTTAGGTGAAATATTAAAGGACTGACTGTGATATTGCCTGATTTGATATATCTGACAGTGTTGAGTGTTTATATACTTATTTATATTTATATTAGGTGTAATACAGGTGCTGGTCATATAATTAGAATATCATCAAAAAGTTGATTTATTTCACTAATTCCATTCAAAAAGTGAAACTTGTATATTATATTCATTCATTACACACAGACTGATATATTTCAAATGTTTATTTCTTTTAATTTTGACGATTATAACTGACAACTAAGGAAAATCCCAAATTCATTATCTCAGAAAATTAGAATATTACTTAAGACCAATACAAAGAAAGGACTTTTAGAAATCTTGGCCAACTGAAAAGTATGAACATGAAAAGTATGAGCATGTACAGCACTCAATACTTAGTTGGGGCTCCTTTTGCCTGAATTACTGCAGCAATGCGGCGTGGCATGGAGTCGATCAGTCTGTGGCACTGCTCAGGTGTTATGAGAGCCCAGGTTGCTCTGATAGTGGCCTTCAGCTCTTCTGCATTGTTGGGTCTGGCATATCGCATCTTCCTCTTCACAATACCCCATAGATTTTCTATAGGGTTAAGGTCAGGTGAGTTTGCTGGCCAATTAAGAACAGGGATACCATGGTCCTTAAACCAGGTACTGGTTGCTTTGGCACTGTGTGCAGGTGCCGAGTCCTGTTGGAAAATGAAATCTGCATCTCCATAAAGTTGATCAGCAGCAGGAAGCATGAAGTGTTCTAAAACTTCCTGGTATACGGCTGCGTTGACCTTGGACCTCAGAAACACAGTGGATCAACACCAGCAGATGACATGGCACCCCAAACCATCACTGACTGTGGAAACTTTACACTGAACCTCAAGCAACGTGGATTGTGTGCCTCTCCTCTCTTCCTCCAGACTCTGGGACCCTGATTTCCAAAGGAAATGCAAAATTTACTTTCATCAGAGAACATAATTTTGGACCACTCAGCAGCAGTCCAGTCCTTTTTGTCTTTAGCCCAGGCGAGACGCTTCTGACGCTGTCTGTTGTTCAAGAGGGCTTGACACAAGGAATGCGACAGCTGAAACCCATGTCTTGCATACGTCTGTGTGTAGTGGTTCTTGAAGCACTGACTCCAGCTGCAGTCCACTCTTTGTGAATCTCCCCCACATTTTTGAATGGGTTTTGTTTCACAATCCTCTCCAGGGTGCGGTTATCCCTATTGCTTGTACACTTTTTTTCTACCACATCTTTTCCTTCCCTTCGCCTCTCTATTAATGTGCTTGGACACAGAGCTCTGTGAACAGCCAGCCTCTTTTGCAATGACCTTTTGTGTCTTGCCCTCCTTGTGCAAGGTGTCAATGGTCGTCTTTTGGACAACTGTCAAGTCAGCAGTCTTCCCCATGATTGTGTAGCCTACAGAACTAGACTGAGAGACCATTTAAAGGCCTTTGCAGGTGTTTTGAGTTAATTAGCTGATTAGAGTGTGGCACCAGGTGTCTTCAATATTGAACCTTTTCACAATATTCTAATTTTCTGAGATACAGAATTTGGGATTTTTCTTAGTTGTCAGTTATAATCATCAAAATTAAAAGAAATAAACATTTGAAATATATCAGTCTGTGTGTAATGAATGAATATAATATACAAGTTTCACTTTGGAATTAGTGAAATAAATCAACTTTTTGATGATATTCTAATTATATGACCAGCACCTGTATACATATACTACATATACATATGAATCAATCTCACCAGGATTTCACTTTTCTTCTGGTAATTCTTGTGATGAGAGTGACTGATTTTGTTGCTTTCATTTCCACATTTTAGGGAAAAATTGTAATTTTTTATAGTTAGCATACCACATGTATCATATTATGTATGACACTAGATACAGTATTCATACATGACAGAAACAAATGCAGAAAGCTTAAATAAAGGAATTCAAATGAAGCATAGATCAGCTGAACTGCTACATTTGTGTCTGATGTCTGTCGTCTTCTCCGTAGATCCGTATCAGATTTTAGGGCCGACGAGCAGCAGGCTGGCCAATCCAGGTGAGAGTCAAAGCTTTTCTTGATCCGCTCCAGACAAGTCAGATTTATTTATATAGTGCTTTTCACAAGGCACATGGTTTCAAAGCAGCTTTACAGAAAATCATGATGTTAATGTTTATAACATCTGAATATCTTTATGCCTTATAGTCGCATTTAGCCGTATAGAGCTGGACGATAATATTACATTTATAGTATATATTGCTTTATGTGAGAGGACTGCATGTATGTGGAAAAAGATGGACATTTAATTATATATCCAACTTTATATAAATCTAACCTGGAAAATAATATAGTTACGTTTTGCTGCGATATATATAGAGCTGTACGATATATAGTTACGTTTTGCTGCTATATATATACACTCACCTAAAGGATTATTAGGAACACCATACTAATACTGTGTTTGACCCCCTTTCGCCTTCAGAACTGCCTTAATTCTACGTGGCATTGATTCAACAAGGTGCTGAAAGCATTCTTTAGAAATGTTGGCCCATATTGATAGGATAGCATCTTGCAGTTGATGGAGATTTGTGGGATGCACATCCAGGGCACGAAGCTCCCGTTCCACTACATCCCAAAGATGCTCTATTGGGTTGAGATCTGGTGACTGTGGGGGCCATTTTAGTACAGTGAACTCATTGTCATGTTCAAGAAAACCAATATGAAATGATTCGAGCTTTGTGACATGGTGCATTATCCTGCTGGAAGTAGCCATCAGAGGATGGGTACATGGTGGTCATAAAGGGATGGACATGGTCAGAAACAATGCTCAGGTAGGCCGTGGCATTTAAACGATGCCCAATTGGCACTAAGGGGCCTAAAGTGTGCCAAGAAAACATCCCCCACACCATTACACCACCACCACCAGCCTGCACAGTGGTAACAAGGCATGATGGATCCATGTTCTCATTCTGTTTACGCCAAATTCTGACTCTACCATCTGAATGTCTCAACAGAAATCGAGACTCATCAGACCAGGCAACATTTTTCCAGTCTTCAACTGTCCAATTTTGGTGAGCTCGTGCAAATTGTAGCCTCTTTTTCCTATTTGTAGTGGAGATGAGTGGTACCCGGTGGGGTCTTCTGCTGTTGTAGCCCATCCGCCTCAAGGTTGTGCGTGTTGTGGCTTCACAAATGCTTTGCTGCATACCTCGGTTGTAACGAGTGGTTATTTCAGTCAAAGTTGCTCTTCTATCAGCTTGAATCAGTCGGCCCATTCTCCTCTGACCTCTAGCATCAACAAGGCATTTTCGCCCACAGGACTGCCGCATACTGGATGTTTTTCCCTTTTCACACCATTCTTTGTAAACTCTAGAAATGGTTGTGCGTGAAAATCCCAGTAACTGAGCAGATTGTGAAATACTCAGACCGGCCCGTCTGGCACCAACAACCATGCCACGCTCAAAATTGCTTAAATCACCTTTCTTTCCCATTCTGACATTCAGTTTGGAGTTCAGGAGATTGTCTTGACCAGGACCACACCCCTAAATGCATTGAAGCAACTGCCATGTGATTGGTTGATTAGATAATTGCATTAATGAGAAATTGAACAGGTGTTCCTAATAATCCTTTAGGTGAGTGTATATAGAGCTGTATGATATATAGTTACGTTTTGCTGCGATATATATAGAGCTGTACGACATATAGTACGTTTTGTTGCGATATATATAGAGCTGTACAATATATAGTTATGTTTTGCTGCGATATAAAAAGCTGTACAATATATAGTTACATTTTGTGACTATATATTGAACTGTACGATCTAGTTACATTTTGCAACGATATAGAGTTGTACAATATTTTGTTACATTTTGTGACGATATATAGAGTTGTAAGATATATCGTTATGTTTTGCGACGATATATAGAGTTGTACAATATTTCATTACATTTTGCGATGATATAGAGCTGT
Organism: Rhinogobio ventralis; assembly: GCA_039654625.1. Classification (NCBI taxonomy): domain Eukaryota; kingdom Metazoa; phylum Chordata; class Actinopteri; order Cypriniformes; family Gobionidae; genus Rhinogobio; species Rhinogobio ventralis. The sequence continues at coordinate 34,270,754 of CM077215.1, forward strand.
TTTGTGACGATATATATATATAGAGCTGTACGATATATAGTTACGTTTTGCTGCAATATATGTAGAGCTGTATGATATATAGTTACATTTTGTGATGATATATAGAGCTGTACGATATATAGTTAGGTTTTGCTGCAATATATATAGAGCTGTATGATATATAGTTACGTTTTGCTGCGATATATAGAGCTGTATGATATATAGTTAGATTTTGCTGCGATATATATAGAGCTGTACGATATATAGTACGTTTTGTTGCGATATATAGAGCTGTACGATATATATAGTTACGTTTTGCTGCAATATATATAGAGCTGTATGATATATAGTTACGTTTTGTGATGATATATATAGAGCTGTACGATTTAAAGATACATTTTGCGACAATATAAAAAGCTGTACAATATATAGTTACATTTTGTGACTATATATTGAACTGTACGATCTAGTTACATTTTGCGACGATATGTAGAGTTGTACAATATTTTGTTACATTTTGTGACGATATATAGAGTTGTAAGATATATTGTTATGTTTTGCGACGATATATAGAGTTGTACAATATTTCATTACATTTTGCGATGATATAGAGCTGTTTTGTGACGATATATATACACTCACCTAAAGGATTATTAGGAACACCATACTAATACTGTGTTTGACCCCCTTTCGCCTTCAGAACTGCCTTAATTCTACGTGACATTGATTCAACAAGGTGCTGAAAGCATTCTTTAGAAATGTTGGCCCATATTGATAGGATAGCATCTTGCAGTTGATGGAGATTTGTGGGATGCACATCCAGGGCACGAAGCTCCCGTTCCACCACATCCCAAAGATGCTCTATTGGGTTGAGATCTGGTGACTGTGGGGGCCATTTTAGTACAGTGAACTCATTGTCATGTTCAAGAAACCAATTTGAAATGATTCAAGCTTTGTGACATGGTGCATTATCCTGCTGGAAGTAGCCATCAGAGGATGGGTACATGGTGGTCATAAAGGGATGGACATGGTCAGAAACAATGCTCAGGTAGGCCGTGGCATTTAAACGATGCCCAATTGGCACTAAGGGGCCTAAAGTGTGCCAAGAAAACATCCCCCACACCATTACACCACCACCACCAGCCTGCACAGTGGTAACAAGGCATGATGGATCCATGTTCTCATTCTGTTTACGCCAAATTCTGACTCATCAGACCAGGCAACATTTTTCCAGTCTTCAACTGTCCAAGTTTGGTGAGCTCGTGCAAATTGTAGCCTCTTTTTCCTATTTGTAGTGGAGATGAGTGGTACCCGGTGGGGTCTTCTGCTGTTGTAGCCCATCCGCCTCAAGGTTGTGCGTGTTGTGGCTTCACAAATGCTTTGCTGCATACCTCGGTTGTAACGAGTGGTTATTTCAGTCAAAGTTGCTCTTCTATCAGCTTGAATCAGTCGGCCCATTCTCCTCTGACCTCTAGCATCAACAAGGCATTTTCGCCCACAGGACTGCCGCATACTGGATGTTTTTCCCTTTTCACACCATTCTTTGTAAACTCTAGAAATGGTTGTGCGTGAAAATCCCAGTAACTGAGCAGATTGTGAAATACTCAGACCGGCCCGTCTGGCACCAACAACCATGCCACGCTCAAAATTGCTTAAATCACCTTTCTTTCCCATTCTGACATTCAGTTTGGAGTTCAGGAGATTGTCTTGACCAGGACCACACCCCTAAATGCATTGAAGCAACTGCCATGTGATTGGTTGATTAGATAATTGCATTAATGAGAAATTGAACAGGTGTTCCTAATAATCCTTTAGGTGAGTGTATATATAGAGCTGTACGATATATAGTTATGTTTTGTGATGATATATAGAGCTGTACGATATATAGTTATGTTTTGTGATGATATATAGAGCTGTACGATATATAGTTTATAGTATAAACAGCTCTATATCATCGCAAAGCGTAACTATATCGTAGAGCTCTATGTATCGTCGCAAAACGCTGTACGATATATAGTTACATTTTGCTGCGATATAAAGCTGTATGATAGTTACATTTTTGATGACACTGTATAAACAATAACAAGTTGAGAATTGCTATACTATATATCGCATTACATGAGTGTACTGTATGCAGGCAGATGGAGTTGTATAAACTTCTAGTAATTGTATAATTTGTTAATTAATTTAAGTTGCACCACCCTAATGTGTTCTCAGGCTCCGGGCAGATCCAGCTGTGGCAGTTCCTCCTGGAGCTTCTGTCCGACAGCGCCAACTCGTCCTGCATCACGTGGGAAGGAACCAACGGCGAGTTCAAGATGACTGACCCAGACGAGGTGGCGCGGCGCTGGGGTGAGAGGAAGAGCAAACCCAACATGAACTATGACAAGCTGAGTCGAGCCCTGCGCTACTACTATGACAAGAACATCATGACCAAAGTGCACGGCAAACGCTACGCGTACAAGTTTGACTTCCACGGAATCGCGCAGGCCCTTCAGCCGCACCCGCCCGACTCGTCCATGTACAAGTACCCGGCGGATCTGTCCTACATGAGCTCGTACCACCCGCACCCGCAGAAGATGAACTTCGTGTCGCCACATCCTCAGGCCATGAACGTCACCTCGTCCGGCTTCTTTGGCGGCCCGAGTCCGTACTGGAACGCGCCGGCGGCGGGAATCTACCCCGGACCACGACACCCCGCCACACACATGCCCTCCTACTACTAGACATCAACGCCACAAACATCTCACAACATCAAACTGGAGAAACCCAACCATCCGCCGCCACGGCCGGAGGAACGCACTCGGCGTATTTAAAGCAGGAGAAAGCGTCTGTTATCCGGGAGCTGCACGGATTCAGCAACGGGAATGTGAAAGTGGCAATATAACATGTAAAAGGGGCTGTCGTTAATGACCCCGCTGCATGATCAAGTACTTATTTGTCTATATGTTCATGTGTACCGTATTGTACAAACACACATATCAGAGAGAGTTCAGAGAGAGAGCGACAGAACGTGAGAGAGAAAGAGAGAGAGAGACGCGTGAGGTGAGAGAGGACGCTGAGGTATGTGAGAAGATGAAGATTAATCTCTGCTATATTTATCAGTATTTTGCCGTCTGTATGGCATCAGAGATGTTTTTAACAACCTCAAACCTTTAAAGACCGAAGTGCATTTATATGAGCCGGTGCCTTAGTATGGAAGCTCGTTTCAGCCACGGAAGTGATTCTTTATATCTCGCGATTCTGACTTTTTTTCGCGCAATTGTGAGTTTATATCTAAAAAAAAAAAGTCGCAATTACTTTTTGAATAGTTTTATTCTGTGGCGAAAACAAGCGCCCATACCTTACAGAGATTGATACAGCTGAAGAGATTCACCAAAGATACCAGGATTTGTATTATTATGAATTATTATGATGATGTTCTGAGTCGCAAACGCTGTGCGTTTGTAAGATTGAAGTATACAATTCAGTGTTATAATTCTTTTTATATAATAGATATATAACTTATGCATTTAAACACTACGAGTTGATCTCAGCCAGCCAAACACAGACATTTAATCACAGACGTAGAGAAACAGACCAAAGCAGTTTGAATGATTCTCTGTATTATCAGTTGTTTACAGTGAACACACACGCGTGTTTGTATGACGCTGGACTGGCGCAGCACATGGGCTCTGACCGACTGAACCCAGATCAGATCGGCTCGGTCAGAGATGCCCTGATGCTCTGAGATTGTTGACAAAGGGAAGAAAACATATACTTGGATAAATTATATGGTTTTCTACTGAATCATTTTAATAAACTATTTTCAACAACGTCGTTCTTCTCGTTTCACACACATTATCTTTCATAAACAGAGACCAGCAACTGTTGCCCCAAAAAACACACTTACACACACACAAACACACACGCACTCACACACAAACACACACACACTCACACACAAACACACACACAAACACACTCACACACAC
>CM077215.1:34277206-34289706 GCA_039654625.1 Rhinogobio ventralis
TCAGTGAGTCCACGTTCATCACGCACGGCGTGTGATTGGAGGACGGGTCTGCGGCGAAGTCGCCGTTGCTCAGGCCGATGAGGTAGAAGACGACGCCGAACACGAACCAAGTCATGACGAAGGTGGAGGCGAACAGGGTGATCTTATAGCGCCACTTCATGTCCACCACCGTGGTCCAGAGGTCGTGCAGGAAGAGCTTGATCATTCCCTCCACGTTATCGATCTTCACGTTACTGTGGCCGTCTTTGGACACCACGCGCCGCACGTGCTCCGCCATCCTGCCGGGTTCTGTCCTGCAAGAGGAGAAAACACTGAAACGTCATCAAATATGACATACACTATATTACCAAAAGTATTGGGACACCCCTCCAAATCATTGAATTCAGGTGTTCAATCACTTTTTGTGAAAGAATGGGTCGCTCTCAGGAGCTCAGTGAACTCAAGCGTGGTACCGTGATAGGTTGCCACCTGTGCAATAAGTCCATTCCTGACATTGCCTCACTACTAAATATTCCACGCTCAACTGTTAGTGGGATTATAACAAAGTGGAAGCAATTGGGAACAACAGCAACTCAGCCACGAAGTGATAGGCCACGTAAAATCACAGAGCGAGGTCAGCGCATGCTGAGGGTCACAGTGCGCAGAAGACGCCAACTTTCTGCAGAGTCAATAGCTCCAGACCTCCAAACTTCTGTGGCCTTCAGATGAGCTCAAGAACAGTGTGTAGAGAGCTTCATGGAATGGGTTTCCATGGCCGAGCAGCTCATCCAAGCCTTACATCACCAAGAGCAATGCAAAGCGTGGGATGCAGTGGGGTAAAGCACGCCACCACTGGACTCTAGAGCAGTGAGACGTGTTCTCTGGAGTGACCAATCACGCTTCTCTGTCTGCCAATCCCATGGACAAGTCTGGGTTTGGCGGTTGCCAGGGGAACGGGACTTGCCTGACTGCATTGTGCCAAGTGTAAAGTTTGGTGGAGGGGGGATTATGGGGTGGGGTTGTTTTTCAGGGGTTGGGCTTGGCCCCTTAGTTCCAGTGAAAGGAACTCTTAATGCTTCAGCATACCAAGACATTTTGGACAATTTCATGCTCCCAACTTTGTGGGAACAGTTTGGGGACGGCCCTTCCTGTCCCAACATGACTGCGCTCCAGTGCTCAAAGCGTCGGTCCATAAAGACATGGATGAGCGAGTTTGGTGTGGAGGAACTTGACTGGCCTGCACAGAGTCCTGACCTCATCCCGATAGAACACCTTTGGGATGAATTAGAGCGGAGACTGCGAGCCAGGCCTTCTCGTCCAACATCAGTGCCTGACCTCACAAATGAGCTTCTAGAAGAATGGTCAAAAATTCCCATAAACACACTCCTAAACCTTGTGGAAAGCCTTCCCAGAAGAGCTGAAGCTGTTATAGCTGCAAAGGGTGGGCCAACTCCACATTAAACCCTACGGATTAAGAATGGGATGGCATTAAAGCTCATGTGCATGTAAAGACAGGCGTCCCAAAACTTATGGCAGTATAGTGTATCTTCAGTTTCTGCTGTAAAGCAGCTCTACAGAGTCATTATTCAGATCAGTCTGATTCAGTCAAATCAATAATGTAACTGAATATGAAGCGTCTTTTACTGAAGAACTCCATCAGGAGACAGAAATGGACCAAATGAACCAAACATTAATATCATTCAAACATTTTGTGTGCCTCGTTGCTCCATGCAGTGACGAGAGACTCAACAAACAGCCTTCAATCACAGTTCTCCTTCAGGTCCTCTTCATCACATTTTATTTTAATGTGTCATTCGATGCTTCTCTTTGCACTTGAAACTCTGAGACTTCAGTCTGCGGTTAAACTCTCTCTCTCTGCTGTCGTTAGTCGAGTTAATCAACAGTCCTGCAGTTGTAAATTAACAGAGCAGCTCAAGTTCACAAGCTCACGTTCATATATATATGAGCAGATACATAAATGCATAAGCGCCTGTAATCTGTAAGATCCTGTGAGTTTATGCTCTTACCTGTAATCTGAAGCTGTTTCCTGCAGCGGGGAACGTTCCTCTGCTGTCCTTGCGTTTGTGCGACTCTTTGGCACAATGATATTGAGGACAGTTAATGAGAGTCTAAAGAAGGAAATTACAGTCAAACTAGTCGAGCCGGTTCTCAGTAACTCCTCCTTCTGTTTCTGATATTCCTGTTATGAGTCCAAACACACTGATCCTTCCTTCAGCTCATCTGTGTGTGAAATACAGACACACAAACTCGTCCTGTCACTGCAAACATGATGCTCTTCCTCAGTGTTTCTGTCTCGTTTTCCAGCACAAACATCTGAACATCCTGAAATCAAGACACATTTACTGGAGAAGAGAAATGACTGAAGATATCAAGTCTTGATTATGAAAATGAAGTGAGTTTGTGCTTAAAACAAGAACAAAACAAAAAAATTCACTTCGAATTTTAAGTTTATTTCTCTGACTCTATTGGCAGATATTTGTTCTTGTTTTAAGTCATTTCTCTTCTCCAGTAAATGTGTCTTGATTTCAGGATGTTCAGATATAAAGGAAGAACATCATGTTTTGATGATAAAATCAGGTCTTATTTCACTGAATATTAACAGATGAAGATCAGTGTTGAAAGAGACAACATGACATGAAATTAATCCAGAATAATCATAATTCACAAGGCATTTCTAGCAGCAATAAAACAGCAGTAATGTGTCAGATGTTCAAATTAATCTACAGATCTGCTATATTTACAGTTTGATACATTTCCTTCCTGAAACGTTTTACTTCAGAACATTCAAAAGTAACGTTCCCGTAATGTTTGAAGAATGATACAATGAAACGTTTCCTCAACGTTCACATAACTAAGAAAAAGAAATTCAGAAATAATGTTTTCATATATTTGTATCAGTTTCATTTTGATATGAGGTACATTACAATATTACAATATATAATGTAACATTTAACATTATATGTTTTTTACTGTTATAAAAACACAGATTGAGCATTATGGAAACTGCTGTGTGAACAGACTCACAGCAGACACACTGCTTATGATCATCAGAGCCGCGAGCTGACGCTGTTTTACAGAGATTTAAACAACCAATTCAAGAGATCAGTTGTTCAGCACATCCCACAGATGCTCGATTGGATTGAGATCTGGGGAATTTGGAGGCCAAGTCAACACCTCAAACTCGTTGTTGTGCTCCTCAAACCATTCCTGAAGCATTTGTGCTTTGTGGCAGGAGCATTATCCTGCTGGAAGAGCCACAGCCACCAGGGAATACCGTTTCCATGAAAGGCTGTACATGGTCTCAACAATGCTTAGGTAGGTGGTACATGTCAAAGTAACATCCACATGGATGGCAGGACCCAAGGTTTCCCAGCAGAACATTGCCCAAAGCATCACACTGCCTCCGCCGGCTTGCCTTCTTCCCATAGTGCATCCTGGTGCCATGTGTTCCCCAGGGAAGCCACGCACACGCACCCGGCCATCCACGTGATGTAAAAGAACACGTGATTCCTCAGACCAGGCCACCTTCTTCCATTGCTCTGTGGTCCAGTTCGTACAGTTTCTCTGTGTGTGTGTTTGAGAGAGTGTCTGTGTGTGTGAGAGTGTGTGTGTGTGTGTGAGAGAGTGTGTGATGGGTAGGGGTAGTGTGTGTGTGATGGGTAGGTTTTAGGAGTAGGGGTAGTGTGTGTGTGTGTGTGTCATGGGTAGGTTTAGGGGTAGGGGTAGTGTGTGTGTGTGTGATGGGTAGGTTTAGGGGTAGGGGTAGTGTGTGTGTGTGTGATGGGTAGGTTTAGGGGTAGGGGTAGTGTGTGTGTGTGTGTGTGTGTGTGTAATGGGTAGGTTTAGGGGTAGGGGTAGTGTGTGTGATGGGTAGGTTTAGGGGTAGGGGTAGTGTAGGGGGATAGAAAATACGGTTTGTACGGTATAAAAACCATTACGCCTATGGAATGTCCCCACAATTCACAAAAACAAACGTGTGTGTGAGTGAGTGTGTGTGTGTAGCGCTTACATGAGGCTCACATAACTGCAGCTGTAAGCCCAACAGAAGTGTTAGTGGATGGTGTGTTGGTGTCATGACAGTAAGTCGTCTGTAGATGGCAGAAGAGCGCTGATGGAGTCAGATAAAGGCCTGATATGAGTGTTTATCCACTAGTGCGGTGTTTCTCAACCACGTTCCTGGAGGCCCCTCAACACTGCACATTTTGCATGTCTCCTTTATCTGACACACCCATTTCAGGTCTTGGAGTCTCCACTAATAAGATGGTCATTTAAATCAGGTGTGTTTGATTAGGGAGACATGCAAAATGTGCACTGCTGTCTTCATGAGAGCGAGCAGACAATGTGAGAGTAAAGATTCATACAACCAACAGACTGGCTTTACGTTTGCCGTTGTGCGCGTATTTTGAACACACACACTAATGTTATTGTTTGCACATTTCTCTTCTCCAGTAAATTAATCTTGATTTAAGAATGTGTAGATATTTGTGCTGGAAAACAAGACAGAAACACTGAGGAAGAAGCTGTGTATTTCAGTCTTAAGAGCCTCCAAACATCAGGTAAATCCTCTGCTGTAACATAACGGGATATTGGTGATTGATACACACACCTATCCTTGAACAGGAAGTTTGGGCATCTCTTTATTTTTGAAATAATGGTTTTCTTTAGTGGCTCGTCACATGGTTTCAGTAGATGGACGTTCTCATTCCTTGACGTTTTTCAATTTATGAGTAAAATAATATCTCTGGTAAACATAAGTTGACAATGCTCTACACCGTAAATTACACGCATGTACCGAATACGAGAATTTTGAAGCAGTTCTGTATTTTTGAAAGCACACGTTTCTAACGGTCTGGGGTGTGAGTGTGTGCGGGTTGTGACGTCATCCCTGCCACGCTCTGATTGGACGCGGCTCTGAGTGCAGCATGAGTCATCAGAAGTGTGCATGTCTGTTGAACTTTAGGAGACTGATGTTGGTTTGATGGCAGTGTGTGGTCACACATTAACCGTCTCGAGTCAGTGAGTTCCTCTTGAGCGCGTGTTCAACCTCCGGCGGGAATGTTCCTGTAATTACTGTTCTGTGTGTGTGTCTGTGGATGAAAGGCTCCTGAGAGCCTGAGACGGGCGCGGCGTGACCCCGGGCCCCTGAGAACATCTATTACTGCTGTAATTATTCAGGGGCCACAGAAGGGACAAACTACAAATGGCCATTATTGTCAGGAAAAAATACTTTTTGCTGCTTTGCTGTGGCATAAACACTAGCAGTGAACGGTTTGAGATCAGCACGATTTTTAGTTGCTTTTTTATAAATTCATTCAGCAAGAATGCATTAAAGTGACAGTGCAGACATTTATAATGTTTCAAAAGATTCTATTTCAGATAAATGCTGTTCTTTTGATCTTTCTATTCATCAAAGAATCCTGAAAAATAAAATGTTTCCAACACTGATAATAATCATAAATGAGCATCAGATCCTCATATGAGAATGATTTGTGAAGGGTCATGTGACACTGAAGACTGGAGTAATGATGATAAATTCAGCTTTGATCACAGGAATAAATTACACTTTACTATATATTCACATAGAGAACAGCTGATTTATATTGGAGTCATATCTCACTGTTTACTGTATTTATGATCAGATTAATGAGCAGAAGAGACTCTTTCAGAAATCTTACAACCCCAAACTTTTGAATAGTAGTTTTTGAGTAGTCACAGTCTCACTCTGTCACCTGTCACTTCTGCACTGCACTTCCCAGCATCCTCCTTGGCCCTCACCTGCACTGTGTCTCATCACCCTTATCAACTCACCCTTTGGCCCTGTCCCAAATGGCACACTTCATATGTGTGCGCGTGTCCGTTAAGTCCACGAGACCGTAGGGTGTCCCATTTGTCATTTTAGGTCTCAGTAGGGTGCTCGATATGCTCCTTCCATGCGCACTTCTGCCGAGCCCGCACTGGTGCGAGACTTCTTCCCGACAGTCAAAGCGGCGCTACGTCATGAAAGTGTGGACTCGTAGGAAGACCGCGAGGATTTAGGGTGCCATTTGGGACAGGGCCACAATCTGCCTCCGTTCCCTGCACTTCAGGGTCTGGTCTCGTCTATGACAAGCACACGTGACCTACCTGAAATACTCACCTGTCTTCTGTTTGCCCATATCCGTTGTGTTCCCGCTCAGCTCAGCCGCACAATAAAGACTGGTCACTAACTTACCCGTCTGTCCTCTTCTGTGTGTGACAAGTAATGTATATCTTACTTTTTACTCTAGATTTTATAAAAAGTTATTGATCGAATCGGTTCTTTTCAATGAACCAGTTGATTCAGTTCACAAACCGCCCTGAATGATTCGTTTAGATTGAACTGCTCATGTTTGACTCAAAATGATCTTGAGTAATATGATCATCAGAACCGTATTGTTTATTGTAAAGGAAAATCATATTTGGTTATACGTGGTGGGAAACATTCCTGCATTCCTGGAGCTCAAAGCGTTTGCAACAGCAGGCCGGGGTTCGAATGCATGAACTGTGTGTGTGATTCTTCTGAGAAGGTTCTTGAATAATGTCGTCTCTGCATGTGTGTTTGTCCAGTCATGGGATTGGCTGGTGTGTGAGCGGATGATGATGAGGCTGTTCCAAAGCCATATGCAAATTAAGATGTTTTTAATATTCTCATGTCATTTTTGTCCATCCGTTGTAAGTCTGCAGATTCAATAATCACCAGAATGACGTGCCTTTATTGAATTCATCCACACACACGAGGAGAGACACGGAGTGTGGCAGGAAGAGAGCACAGCACCAACTTCCTGTTCATGTTGGTCAGCAGCCGCTCTCTCAGCCAGAGCTCTCACACACACTCACACTCACACACACTCACTCTCTCTCACACACACACACTCTCTCTCACACACACACACACTCACACACTCACTTTCACACACGCACACTCACTCACTCATACACACACACACACACACACACGCAATCTCTCTCACACACACACTCACACACACACATTCACTCACTCACACACGCACACACCCTCACTCACACACACATTTAGACACGACACGCCTCATCTCCTATCACACTGTGTGCTTTATTTGTGCTCTGTGTGTGTATTGCTTTTTTTAATATATAACGTGTTTTTGTGCAGTAAATCTGTTAAATCAGCTTTATAAACGTGAGTGAATGATGGAAGAAGGTCAGTGGAAATCTGTCAGGTCACAGTGTGAGTGTGTGTGTGTGTGTGTGTGTGTGTGTGTGTGTGTGTGTGTTTGAGAGAGCGGGTCTGTTCTTGTCCGCGGTCGTTCAGGCGTGTGAAGCAGCAGCAGGAGGATCTTCTCCTGTGGATTTGTGAAAAATGGGAATTGATTTTCCAGGCATCCTGTTAACTGGTGTTTTAAAGCAGCAGACGCGTCACTGCAGCGCCGACACTTCACAGCTTCAGCAGAAACACATGACGATGATGAGGCTTTGACAAGAGAAAGATTCGGTTCACAGAAATCTCACTGTGTGTGTGTGTAAAGATACATACACATATGGACACCTGACCATTACACCAACATCACATTCTGAGTACATAGTAATATTATATCCCTTTGAGCTATAACAGCTTCCTCTCTTCCTGAAAGGCTTTCCACAAGGTTTCTGTGGAATTTTTGCCCATTCATCCAGTAGAGCATTTGTGAGGTGATGCGATCTCCGTTCCAGTTCATCCCAAAAGTGATGGATAGTGTCATGGTCAGGGCTCTGTGCGGTCCAGTTCTTCCACACCAAACTCATCCAGCCATGTCTTTATGGACCTCGCTGTGTGCACCGGGGCATGCTGGGATAGAAAAGGGCCCCCCCTTTGTGTTCAAGGAAGGAGGCAGGATCTGGTGAACGTTCAACATAAACTTAATCCAAAAATAAACAAACAACAAAACAAAAGTAAAGCAGCAGCCCCTCAAGGACGACTGCTGCATTTAAACATAATAAAACACAACATAAATGTCCCAGGCCTGATCCTCTTCTCCTTCACTGTCGTCACTCCTCCTCTCATCCGGAGCTCCTCCGTGGGACTCGAGGCCGGTGTGGTGCACAGGAGATGCTCATCAGCACTCGCTCCGTTCCCACGTCTCTCGGCCCCACCTTGCTTGCCTTCGCAGGCCGGAGGTACAGGCCGGGCGTACCAAACCGGCTTGCTGCCTCATTCCCCTCTCAGGACTAGATACGTGCACATATTGCTTCAGTAAGTTCCCCGGTCGGCGAACCCTGTTGAGTTCCTCCATCACCCTCAGCAGTCAGATGTGGCGCCCATTGTTTGACCCCTGTGTTAGGCTAGGTGCCCATATGTTGTGACCCCTACGGCAGTCTCATATGTGTATTCTTACACAGTACAGTTCCCCCGACAGTGAGTCCGTGTCTTTCCCTTGGAAGAGCTCTGCTGTCTCTGACCGGTGTTGACTCCCTCTTGAATAGGCCGGAGCTACCCCAGAGACCTTCCATATGTAGTAGTACCCTGATGGTTAGTCCATATGTGTAACTTCCACATGATACCTCCCTACAGGCAGGATGTGGCCTCCGTAGTGTTCCTTTCCCGCTAAGGAAGGGCACTCTTTCCCAGTGTTATCCAATAAGTCTTGCTGATTGACTTCTCTGCGTAAACCCTGTCCCGTTGTCCGCCTCAAGTAGTGTGGAGAGAGTAGGAACTAACTAATGCAGGGCGCTGGAACGGGCAGCAACTATGGTGCTTTGTTAGGGATCCCAATATGTCATTGACGTTCTGACGTGATGTTGAACGTGACCAACTGAAAGGGAACGTCTCAGTTACGGATGTATCCCTCGTTCCCTGAAGGTGCATTGCATCTGCTTCCGCATATATACCCGCACTGCGGGGCGGAGCGTGAGATGCAAATCTCACACGCCAATCTCCATTGGCTCATTTAGTTTACACTCAAAGATGATTGGGCTTTAATGCCATATCCCAATACGTCGGTGACGTTCCGACAAGATGTCTCTGTTCCCTCCTTCAGGGAACGAGGGTTACAGGCGTAACTGAGACGTTCTCTGTAATACTGCATTGTGATTGGTCACTGGTGTCATTCTGTGCTCTAATATTTGTGTCTAAAACTGTTTGATTGTTTTCTTAGTGATTTACCTTCATCACTGGGTTCTTGTAAACGTAATAACTCATAATGAGAATGTTTAATAAAATCTTCATATAAATATTATATAAATATATTTGAGAATATGGGTAACCAAACATTGACTTCCATAGTATTTTTTATTTTATATTTATGGTCACTGTAGGTTTTGTTGAAATGTTTATTTGATTATACATACAGTTTAACAAAATTGGATTGATATTGTTTTGAGTTTATGGATCAAAATAAACTAAATAGGCCTAAATATTATTAGATGTCTTCAAATTATGGTATACAAAGAGCCCACTTTTCTCATGCATATGTGGAAGTTTACCAGTAAATTATTACCTGTTCTATTTATTACACTTTCATACTTTAGTGTCTTTACATAATTAATCGATTGCCCAGCACTAATAATAACCTAACAGTCTACTAATACTCTAATGAGAACTGATGTAGACTCAGTGATGCTGAAGTAGATTGTCTAAAGTGCACCACTGAAATACAGTCTAACCGTTTATATGACAGTCTTCTGCAGTAGCTGCTGCATGTGTGCTTACTCTTTTAACAGCAAACCTGCATATAATAATACGAAAAATTCTGAAATGTCTGAAAGTTTTGATGCATGACGTGAAGGTTTGAGTTGAAGCCGCCGGCGGTTCGTGTTGTAAATGACTCTCATGCTTCGGGAGATTTTATAGCTTCCAAAAATACAGATTTTCAATGCGTTCATGACAAATCAATCAAAATGTCTGTAAATAATGAAGGAACAAAATTTCATAATGTTCCCACACTCAGATCATCAGTTCTCGAAACACACTGATGTTTCCATGAAGATGCTTGAGATGGTGACAGTAAATACACAATAATGAAGTTAATTAGTGCTGAATATGCAGTGAGGTCTACATCAGTGAGAAATCACTGAACGCACACCGCTGCTTTAACTCACCGTGTGTGTGTGTGTTTGGCCTTTGATCTGCTCTGATACACTCAAACACGCTTCGCACAGCGTCACAGCAGAGGTCATGTGGTGTCTGCCTTTCATGAGTCTGTGTGTGTGTGTGTGTGTGTAAGAGAGTGTGTGTGTGTGTGTGTGTGTAAGAGAGTGTGTATGTGTGTGTGTGTGTAAGAGAGAGTGTGTGTGTGTGTTTGTAAGAGAGAGTGTGTGTGTGTGTGTGTAAGAGAGAGTGTGTGTGTGTGAGAGAGAGAGAGTGTGTGTGTGTGTGTGTGTAAGAGAGAGTGTGTGTGTGAGAGAGAGAGAGAGAGATTGTGTGTGAGGGCGTGTGTGTGTGTATGAGAGAGAGTGTGTGTGAGCGTGTGTGTGTTTGGGAGAGTGTGTGTGGGAGAGTGTGTGTGTAAGAGAGAGCGAGAGAGAGAGTGTTTGAGAGAGAGAGAGAGATTGTATGTGAGAGCGTGTGTGCCTGTATGAGAGAGAGTGTGTGTGAGCGTGTGTGTGTGTTTGGGAGTGTGAGTGTGTGTGTGTGGTTTATGAGGACATTTCCTGTGTCCTCATAATAAAAATAGCTTTAAAAACATACTAAACAATATTTTATTAAAAATGTAAAAATGCAGAATGTTTCCTGTGATGGGTAGGTTTAGGGGTAGTGTGTGTGTGTGTGTGTGTGTGATGGGTAGGTTTAGGGGTAGTGTGTGTGTGTGTGTGCGTGTGATGGGTAGGTTTAGGGGTAGGGGTAGTGTGTGTGTGTGTGATGGGTAGGTTTAGGGGTAGGGTTAGTGTGTGTGTGTGTGTGTGTGTGTGTGTGTGATGGGTAGGTTTAGGGGTAGGGTTAGTGTGTGTGTGATGGGTAGGTTTAGGGGTAGGGTTAGTGTGTGTGTGTGTGATCGGTAGGTTTAGGGGTAGGGGTAGTGTGTGTGTGATGGGTAGGTTTAGGGGTAGGGTTAGTGTGTGTGTGTGTGTGTGTGTGTGTGTGATGGGTAGGTTTAGGGGTAGGGTTAGTGTGTGTGTGTGTGTGTGTGTGTGTGTGATGGGTAGGTTTAGGGGTAGGGTTAGTGTGTGTGTGTGTGTGTGATGGGTAGATTTAGGGGTAGTGTGTGTGTGTGTGTGATGGGTAGGTTTAGGGGTAGGGTTAGTGTGTGTGTGCGTGTGTGTGACGGGTAGATTTAGGGGTAGGGGTAGTGTGTGTGTGTGATGGGTAGGTTTAGGGGTATGGGTAGTGTGTGTGTGTGTGTGTGTGATGGGTAGGTTTAGGGGTAGGGGTAGTGTGTGTGTGTGTGATGGGTAGGTTTAGGGGTAGGGTTAGTGTGTGTGTGTGTGTGTGTGTGTGTGTGATGGGTAGGTTTAGGCGTAGGGGTAGTGTGTGTGTGTGTGTGTGTGTGATGGGTAGGTTTAGGGGTAGGGGTAGTGTGTGTGTGTGATGGGTAGGTTTAGGGGTAGGGTTAGTGTGTGTGTGTGTGTGTGTGTGTTATGGGTAGGTTTAGGGGTATGGTTAGTGTCTGTGTGTGTGTGTGTGTGTGTGTGTGATGGGTAGGTTTAGGGGTAGGGGTAGTGTGTGTGTGTGATGGGTAGGTTTATGGGTAGGGGTAGTGTGTGTGTGTGTGTGTGTGTGTGTGTGTGTGTGTGTGTGATGGGTAGGTTTAGGGGTATGGTTAGTGTCTGTGTGTGTGTGTGTGTGACGGGTAGGTTTAGGGGTAGTGTGTGTGTGTGATGGGTAGGTTTAGGGGTAGGGGTAGTGTGTGTGTGTGTGATGGGTAGCTTTAGGGGTAGGGGTAGTGTGTGTGTGTGTGTAATGGGTAGGTTTAGGGGTAGGGGTAGTGTGTGTGTGTGATGGGTAGGTTTAGGGGTAGGGTTAGTGTGTGTGTGTGTGTGTGTGTGTGATTTGTAGGTTTAGGGGTAGGGTTAGTGTGTGTGTGTGATGGGTAGGTTTAGGGGTAGGGGTTGTGTGTGTGTGTGTTTGTGTGTGTGTGTGTGATGGGTAGGTTTAGGGGTAGTGTGTGTGTGTGTGTGTGTGAGATGGGTAGGTTTAGGGGTAGTGTGTGTGTGTGTGTGTGTGTGTGTGATGAGTAGGTTTAGGGGTAGGGGTAGTGTAAGAGGATAGAATGCACAGTTTGTATAGTATAAAAACCATTGTGTTGCGCTCCAGTCATCATGCGGTCGGACCGAGGGACTTCATGGATTCCGTCCCCACAGAGGAACCTGCGCAGCTGCTGCTTCGGCCCCGGGGCCATGCTGACTTCCTGTGGGAACTGAGGTGGCCTCAAACGCCGTCGACCAGAACATTCTGATCAGAACGGCGGATTCTTTAATCATCTTTGTGTGTTATCTGATCGCTATTCACGGCCCTGTGCAAGTGCATGTTTGTCCAAACAAGAACAGACCAATTTCAGCAAATTTACCAACAGAAATGGTCCAGTTTAAAT
>CM077215.1:34294706-34314706 GCA_039654625.1 Rhinogobio ventralis
CGGCCTGTGCTCGCAGTGACCCACTGAGAGTGAGCGAGCTGTTTATCAATGCCAGAAATAGACTGAGCGTTCAGAGAATCAGAGGCTCTGCGCTTCACCACACACACACACACACACGGCTGTTCTCTCAGGTTCTCTGTGCTGAGTCAGGCGGATGAATTACCCAGCGTCCTCAGCGCTGTCAGGTGAGCTCTGCTGTGTGTTCAGGTGTGGGTGTGTGTGTTTGCACAGCGATTACGGCCGGCGGTCGGCAAACACCTCTGAGAGGAGAGCGTGTGTCCAGAGTGACATCATTCATCAAGGCTCAGCCTGTTCTGTTGGCTGAAAGGTCAGAGGTCACAGCCGAATGTCAGTATGAAGCCCTGTGTTGCGGTAGATCTCTGAGCAGAATGAAGCGATGTGTGTGAAGCGGGAGCTGGTTTGGGTTGGTTTAACTCATGATGGTGCATTAACTCTTTCCCCGCCAGTGACGGAAATTTCTGTCTTTCTGTGTTTTCTCTGTTATACGGTAGGGGGCGCTGTTACACATCTTCTGAACGAGTACAGAATCTCCTGATCAAAACACAGGAGAAGAAGAAGCAGAAACGAGCGATAGAAGCATTGCTGACGCACATGTCAAATATATATATATATGGATGAAGTCTTTGATAAAAACATGATTTTTGGTAAATGTTGCTTTGTTTATGAAACCACATTCAAGTGGGGATGAAAAATGAATGCATGAAGCTAGAATAAAACTCTGTTCTTTCTTTTGATATACTGCATGTTCAGATATTCATACAACAAAATATTCTGGAGGCATGAAAGTTTTGTGAAAATGATCAAAAATGTGTGATCAGTGTGTGTGTGTGACCCGTCACAGGGTTAACCAGGTTAGCTGCTATTGAGTTCACGAGCTGCTTTCCCTGTTTGTAGTGGAGTGTTCTTTTGTTTCTGTCAGGACCACTATCGTCAAAGATTGGACTGGCGGTGTGGATCTGTTCTCTAGCATGGATAAGAGCAGGGAGAGCAGCGATAACCCCCTAAAACAGAACAGAACCAACGTAATGTATTGCAGATATCATTAATGTTAATACTTAATGTACAAAATAATTCAGGAATTTAGTCTGATTCAAGGGGAATCAGAATACCAGATCCTGACTGGACGAGAGAGGAGGGATGGGTAATGAGCTCTGGAGAAGGCGGTAGCAGCTGATAGTCCTGAAGGAGCTCATATACGCGTGCTGTGATAGACGTCGTGTTCCTATAGGGAGACGTGATCAGCTGATGCGAGCTTGACTAACGTGACCTGCCAGAACTGACGCTACGCTTGATTTTATTGTTAATCGCTGTTTTATCTGTAGGTTTTGACGTTTAGAAGCGGTCTGGAAGCATGACGATGATGTTGATCTCTATATTCAGGGCTTCAGACTGCAACTAAAACGGTATTTTTACTTTGCCTATTTGTCTGCGTGAGAAAGAATGGAAGGAGCTAAAAATGAAATTAAACGCCGCCCATATAATTGCATGTGCAGAGTTGCTTTTCACCTCTCAGATATTACTAATGAAGTAGAATAGAGAGAGTGTGTGTCTGTGTGTCTGTGTGTGTCTGTGTGTGTGTGTGTCTGTGTGTGTGTGTGTGTCTGTGTCTGTGTGTGTGTGTGTCTGTGTGTGTGTGTGTGTGTGTGTGTGTCTGTGTGTGTGTGTGTGTGTGTCTGTGTGTGTGTGTGTGTGTGTGTGTGTCTGTGTGTGTGTGTGTGTGTGTCTGTGTGTGTGTGTGTCTGTGTGTGTGTCTGTGTCTGTGTGTGTGTGTGTGTGTGTCTGTGTGTGTGTGTCTGTGTGTGTCTGTGTGTGTGTCTGTGTGTGTGTGTGTGTCTGTGTGTGTGTGTGTGTGTCTGTGTGTGTGTGTGTGTGTGTGTGTCTGTGTGTGTGTGTGTGTCTGTGTGTGTGTGTGTGTGTGTGTGTGTGTGTCTGTGTGTGTGTGTGTGTGTGTGTGTGTCTGTGTGTGTGTGTGTGTGTGTGTGTGTGTCTGTGTGTGTGTGTGTGTCTGTGTGTGTGTGTGTGTGTGTGTGTGTGTGTCTGTGTGTGTGTGTCTGTGTGTGTGTGTGTGTGTGTGTGTCTGTGTGTGTGTGTGTCTGTGTGTCTGTGTGTGTGTGTGTGTGTGTGTGTGTGCAAGACATATGACAGCGTTGATAGGATGCATTAGGAGGAGGACAAACTACAGTGATGCTGACATTATTATGGTCTGTGACACTGGTTCAGATTCTCTGTGACTGAATGTAGTTCTCAAGTTGGAAAAGTAATTCAGTTTCTACTTTAAGTAAATCTTAGTTCGCAGGACATCCATGAGACGGATGGAAATGCTGATGCTGTAAAAGGAGGGCAGACGTGACGACACATAACAAAATTAAAACACGTTTATTCATTTGTGCCACTTAAAAAAATAATTCGCTGCCTAATTTTTTACCTTATAGGAGCCAATGGCTCCTTAATTGATTTGATTTTTTTGTCTGGATCCCTGATATTGTTGGTCTTGCACTGCAAAAAATTCTGTTCAAACTGTTCAGTCAAACTGTGTTTATACAAATATCCAGACGCTGAGAGGAACACAAATGGACAAATTCTTGCCGCGGCTCTGCTGAGCTCCATCAGCTCCGCTCTGTTTGATGTTAGGATGACAGAAAGTTTTAACAGTTACATTGTTAGGCTGCTCTGCCTCCTCATCAATGTCAGAATGTTTGAGATGGCCAATCAAGTCAAAGGAGGCGGGGCTTACTGTTCACTGTCGGTCTGGATGGTGTGGTGGGAGGGGTGTCATTGTTAATCCAGTTAATCAAGTAATCAATTTAAACAATTTGCAAATAATACTTTATTTTATGAAAACTTTCAAATATTATTTAAGACATACACTATATTGGCAAAAGTTTTGGGATGGCTGCCTTTCCATGCACATGAACTTTAATGACATCCCATTCTTAATCCGTAGGGTTTAATGTGGAGTTGGCCCACCCTTTGCAGCTATAACAGTTTTAACTCTTCTGGGAAGGCTTTCCACAAGGTTTAGGAGTGTGTTTATGGGAATTTTTGACCATTCTTCTAGAAGCGCATTTGTGAGGTCAGGCACTGATGTTGGACGAGAAGGCCTGGCACGCAGTCTCCGCTCTAATTCATCCCAAAGGTGTTCTATCGGGATGAGGTCAGCACTCTGTGCAGGCCAGTCAAGTTCCTCCACACCAAACTCGCTCATCCATGTCTTTATGGACCGACACTTTGTGCACTGGAGTGCAGTCATGTTGGGACAGGAAGGGGCCATCCCCAAACTGTTCCCACAAAGTTGGGAGCATGAAATTGTCCAAAATGTCTTGGTATGCTGAAGCATTAAGAGTTCCTTTCACTGGAAGTAAGGGGCCAAGCCCAACCCCTGAAAAACAACCCCACCCCATAATCCCCCCTCCACCAAACTTTACACTTGGCACAATGCAGTCAGGCAAGTCCCGTTCCCCTGGCAACCGCCAAACCCAGACTCGTCCATGGGATTGGCAGACAGAGAAGCGTGATTGGTCACTCCAGAGAACACGTCTCACTGCTCTAGAGTCCAGTGGCGGCGTGCTTTACCCCACTGCATCCCACGCTTTGCATTGCTCTTGGTGATGTAAGGCTTGGATGAGCTGCTCGGCCATGGAAACCCATTCCATGAAGCTCTCTACACACTGTTCTTGAGCTCATCTGAAGGCCACAGAAGTTTGGAGGTCTGGAGCTATTGACTCTGCAGAAAGTTGGCGTCTTCTGCGCACTGTGACCCTCAGCATGCGCTGACCTCGCTCTGTGATTTTACGTGGCCTATCACTTCGTGGCTGAGTTGCTGTTGTTCCCAATTGCTTCCACTTTGTTATAATCCCACTAACAGTTGAGCGTGGGATATTTAGTAGTGAGGAAATGTCAGGAATGGACTTATTGCACAGGTGGCAACCTATCACGGTACCACGCTTGAGTTCACTGAGCTCCTGAGAGCGACCCATTCTTTCACAAATGTTTGTAGAAGCGTCTGCATGCCTAGTGCTTGATTTATACACCTGTGGCCATGAAGGGATTGAACACCGGAACTCAGGGATTTGGAGGGGCGGCCCAATACTTTTGCCAATATAGTGTATATTGTAATATTATCCTTTTATTGTAATCATTACAAGCACAAGTTGTAATCGCTGCCCAAAATGTTTGCTGTGTCTGATTACATGACGTTAACTAACCTCATAACGTACTATATTATATCTGTATAATAAAAATATCACTCTGTGCTGCAGGTGATGGCTGACGTGTCATAGTTTGACATGTTTAAATCTCTGATGTGTGTGATCGTGTGTTGAGCTTTGACTGAGATCAGAGGGTGATTTTCTCTGAAGCTACTTTTGGACTCGATCAATATGTGCCGGCACACGCGTGTTGATCCTCTCCAGCTCTCAGGAGGAACACGGACACACTCACACCTCTTCCGAGTCTCCATCTGAGTCTCTCCGTCCGAGTCTCTGTCTGTCTGTCTGTCTCTCAGCCTGTCTCTCAGCCTTTCTGTCTGTCTGTCTGTCTCTCAGCCTGTCTCTCAGCCTTTCTGTCTGTCTGTCTGTCTCTCAGCCTGTCTCTCAGCCTTTCTGTCTGTCTCTCAGCCTGTCTCTCAGCCTTTCTGTCTGTCTGTCTGTCTCTCAGCCTGCCTGTCTGTCTCTCAGCCTTTCTGTCTGTCTGTCTGTCTCTCAGCCTGTCTCTCAGCCTTTCTGTCTGTCTGTCTCTCTGTCTGTCTGTCTGTCTCTCAGCCTGCCTGTCTGTCTGTCTGTCTGTCTGTCTCTCAGCCTTTCTGTCTGTCTGTCTCTCAGCCTGTCTGTCTGTCTGTCTCTCAGCCTGTCTGTCTGTCTGTCTGTCTGTCTCTCAGCCTGTCTGTCTGTCTGTCTCTCAGCCTGTCTGTCTGTATGTCTCTCAGCCTGTCTCTCAGCCTATCTCTCAGCCTTTCTGTCTGTCTGTCTCTCAGCCTGTCTGTCTGTCTCTCAGCCTGTCTGTCTGTCTGTCTGTCTCTCAGCCTGTCTCTCAGCCTGTCTGTCTGTCTCTCAGCCTGTCTCTCAGCCTTTCTGTCTGTCTGTCTGTCTCTCAGCCTGTCTGTCTGTCTGTCTCTCAGCCTGTCGTCTGTCTGTCTCTCAGCCTGACTGTCTGTCTGTCTGTCTGTCTCTCAGCCTGTCTCTCAGCCTTTCTGTCTGTCTGTCTGTCTGTCTCTCAGCCTGTCTCTCAGCCTTTCTGTCTGTCTCTCAGCCTGTCTCTCAGCCTTTCTGTCTGTCTGTCTGTCTGTCTCTCAGCCTGTCTGTCTGTCTCTCAGCCTGCCTGTCTGTCTGTCTGTCTCTCAGCCTTTCTGTCTGTCTGTCTCTCAGCCTGTCTGTCTGTCTGTCTGTCTCTCAGCCTGTCTCTTAGCCTTTCTGTCTGTCTGTCTGTCTGTCTGTCTCTCAGCCTTTCTGTCTTTCTGTCTGTCTCTCAGCCTTTCTGTCTGTCTGTCTGTCTGTCTGTCTCTCAGCCTTTCTGTCTGTCTGTCTGTCTGTCTGTCTCTCAGCCTTTCTGTCTGTCTCTCAGCCTGTCTCTCAGCCTTTCTGTCTGTCTGTCTGTCTGTCTGTCTCTCTGTCTGTCTGTCTCTCAGCCTGCCTGTCTGTCTGTCTGTCTGTCTGTCTCTCAGCCTGTCTGTCTGTCTGTCTGTCTGTCTCTCAGCCTGTCATCTTTCTGTCTGTCTGTCTCTCAGCCTGTCTGTCTGTCTCTCAGCCTGTCTGTCTGTCTGTCTCTCAGCCTTTCTGTCTGTCTGTCTGTCTCTCAGCCTGTCTGTCTGTCTCTCAGCCTGTCTGTCTGTCTGTCTCTCAGCCTTTCTGTCTGTCTGTCTGTCTCTCAGCCTGTCTGTCTGTCTGTCTGTCTGTCTCTCAGCCTGTCTCTCAGCCTGTCTGTCTGTCTGTCTGTCTGTCTGTCTCTCAGCCTGTCTGTCTGTCTCTCAGCCTGTCTCTCAGCCTGTCTGTCTGTCTGTCTCTCAGCCTGTCGTCTGTCTGTCTCTCAGCCTGTCTGTCTGTCTGTCTGTCTGTCTCTCAGCCTGTCGTCTGTCTGTCTGTCTGTCTCTCAGCCTGTCTGTCTGTCTGTCTGTCTGTCTCTCAGCCTGTCTGTCTGTCTCTCAGCCTGTCATCTGTCTGTCTGTCTGTCTCTCAGCCTTTCTGTCTGTCTGTCTGTCTCTGAGCCTGTCTGTCTGTCTGTCTGTCTCTCAGCCTGTCATCTGTCTGTCTGTCTGTCTCTCAGCCTTTCTGTCTGTCTGTCTGCCTTTCAGCCTTTCTGTCTGTCTGTCTCTCAGCCTTTCTGTCTGTCTGTCTGTCTGTCTCTCAGCCTTTCTGTCTGTCTGTCTGTCTGTCTCTCAGCCTGTCATCTGTCTGTCTGTCTGTCTCTCAGCCTGTCTGTCTGTCTCTCAGCCTGTCGTCTGTCTGTCTCTCAGCCTTTCTGTCTGTCTGTCTGTCTGTCTGTCTGTCTCTCAGCCTTTCTGTCTGTCTGTCTGTCTGTCTCTCAGCCTGTCTGTCTGTCTCTCAGC
Source organism: Rhinogobio ventralis (assembly GCA_039654625.1). Lineage (NCBI taxonomy): Eukaryota > Metazoa > Chordata > Actinopteri > Cypriniformes > Gobionidae > Rhinogobio > Rhinogobio ventralis. The sequence continues at coordinate 34,301,269 of CM077215.1, forward strand.
CTGTCTGTCTGTCTGTCTCTCAGCCTGTCGTCTGTCTGTCTCTCAGCCTTTCTGTCTGTCTGTCTGTCTGTCTCTCAGCCTGTCTGTCTGTCTCTCAGCCTGTCATCTGTCTGTCTGTCTGTCTGTCTCTCAGCCTGTCTGTCTGTCTGTCTGTCTCTCAGCCTGTCTCTCAGCCTTTCTGTCTGTCTGTCTGTCTCTCAGCCTGTCATCTGTCTGTCTGTCTGTCTCTCAGCCTGTCTGTCTGTCTGTCTCTCAGCCTGTCGTCTGTTTGTCTCTCAGCCTTTCTGTCTGTCTGTCTGTCTGTCTCTCAGCCTGTCTGTCTGTCTGTCTCTCAGCCTGCCTGTCTGTATTTCTCTCAGCCTGTCGTCTGTCTGTCTCTCAGCCTGTCTGTCTGCCTGTCTGTCTGTCTCTCAGCCTGTCTGTCTGTCTCTCAGCCTGTCATCTGTCTGTCTGTCTGTCTGTCTCTCAGCCTGTCTGTCTGTCTGTCTCTCAGCCTGTCTCTCAGCCTGTCTGTCTGTCTGTCTCTCAGCCTGTCTCTCAGCCTTTCTGTCTGTCTGTCTGTCTCTCAGCCTTTCTGTTTGTCTGTCTCTCAGCCTTTCTGTCTGTCTGTCTGTCTCTCAGCCTGTCATCTGTCTGTCTGTCTGTCTCTCAGCCTGTCGTCTGTCTGTCTCTCAGCCTTTCTGTCTGTCTGTCTGTCTGTTTCTCAGCCTGTCTGTCTGTCTCTCAGCCTGTCTGTCTGTCTGTCTGTCTCTCAGCCTGCCTGTCTGTATTTCTCTCAGCCTGTCGTCTGTCTCTCTCAGCCTGTCTGTCTGCCTGTCTGTCTGCCTCTCAGCCTGTCGTCTGTCTGTCTGTCTCTCAGCCTGTCGTCTGTCTGTCTGTCTGTCTGTCTCTCAGCCTGTCTGTCTGTCTGTCTGTCTGTCTCTCAGCCTGTCTGTCTGTCTATCTGTCTGTCTATGGTAATGTACTCATTGTCTCTCTGTTTCAGTCTTTGTCTCCTCGATGGCTTCATGAATATGAGTGTCTCTCAGTTTTTGTTCGATGTTATTTATGTCGTGTCCATTTGTCCGTCCGCTGACAAAGCACGCGGTTTATTCTCTGAATAAATATGAGCGGATCTGAATGAGGCGTTAAAGCACACATGAGGGACATGTGTCTGTGTGTGTGTGTGCTGTTAATTTTCTCTCCTGTGGGTTGTAAAGCAGGTTGTCCAGCTTGCTAATGGATCGATCACTGCTGAGAGAGAGACAGGCAGAGAGAGAGAGACAGGCACAGATGGGCTTGTTTTATCAGGTTCATATAATCTTGTCTCGGTTGTGTTCTGACACACCTGTACGTCTGCGACTCCTTTCATCCTGAGCAGGTGCGCGTGGATTCAGAGCCGTAACGCGTCTGCTTTTCTCCTGCAGTGACAGTCAGATCAGACGAGAGTGAGACAGGAAGTACACTGGAGAGAGACACACATGAACATGACTCAACACGGGACAGACAGGCAGCGCTGGCCTCAGGTGACGGCCGAGTTAATTAATCACATCAGTAAATGTTTACACATCTGTAAACACACACACACGACCGGATTCTCTTTTCTCAAGCGATCTGGAAAATTCATTGTGCCTAACATTTACAAACAATATATATTCCTATCGTGAATTAATCGTCATAATCACATCAGAGCCTCGTGTTAGAGGTTTCAAGTGGCCAATCGAGCGCAACAGTTAAAATCCCATTCATTTTCTCTATAGGGGAACTGAGTCATGATAGTTAATTATAGCGTAGAAACTGTTAAGCTCAGCCCTCCTGTGAGCTACGAGGCTGTTATACGTGTCTTTTGAAGCCATAAGCCTGCATTTTCAACTTATTGGAAAATAATTGTGTCCAACAGCGGAATTCCTGGTGAAAGACCACATTACCCATAATTCTGCAGAGAAATCTCCACCAATCAGAAATGACGTAGAGTCAGTCTCCGTACGCTCGCACAGAACGTCATGTATTTTACGTTTATTATGCATAGAAATATGTTTCTGTATATAAATAGAATTAACGTCTTTAAATCAATAGATTTATATTTCTCGATTGTTGTAATTCGATGATGTAATTTGCAATGCTTCTTGGGATTGTAGTTCTTTGTCTTTTTGTCAGGTTTTCAAATACTTTCTGCTTCAAGTCAAAGTTTGAAATGTGATTCTGGTCGATTTGGTTCATGGATTCTAACTCTGAATCAAAAACACTGATTCTTTTGGAACTTAATATTGTGTCAAAAATGTAAGTGACTAAATATTAAATTCTTTATTTGTTGAAGAGTTGCATTAAAGGACTAGTTCACTATAAAACGATCATTCTGTCACCATGTCCTCGTGTCATTTCAAACCCGTCTGTGGAACACAAAAGAAGATCTTTTGAAGAATGCTGGGAACATTGGACCCCATTGACTTTCACTGTATGAAAAACATCTGTTGTGTTTCACAGAATAAAGTCACGCAGGTTTGTGATACGAGGGCGAGTACATGATGACAGAATGAAGATTGTTGAGTGAACTGACCATTTCCTTTAAATTACTTTATTGCTTAAAATCATGTGTGTTTGTGAGCATGTGAGTATGAGTGTGTGTGTGTGTGTGAGTGTGAGTCTGTGTGTATGAGTGTGTGTGTGTGTGTATGAGTGTGAGAGCGAGTGTGTGTATGTGTGTGAGTGAGTGTGTGCGTGTCAGTAATAATGTGTGTGTGTGTGTCTGCTCGAGGCGAAGCACATGACTTGAAGTGACAGACCCGTCCCTCCAGAAGTGTTTCCCGCTCTTCCTCTAAACGCGCTGTCACTGGAGATCAGTGTGTCGTCGTGACGGATCTGTGCTGAGTCTGTTAATGGCCTCCGCCGCCTCCAGTCCACAGGTCACTCACTGATCACCTGATCAATAATCTCATTAGCACCTGCCTGTCACCATGGTGATGCTGACACACTCCACCTTCACCTGTTCTGAAGAAAAGTGGTTGCCAGGGCGTTGCTATGTAGGGTAGGGTGTTCTGGGTGTCTTCTCCCTGTCTGGTGTGAGGAGTGTGTGATCATCGTGTCAGTGCACTCGTTTGGCCTTTTGTGGATTTTAATATTGAATTTTGATAGTCATGAAATAATTTCCTGCCACAGCAGAATAGATGGAAATATTCTCTCAATGCATTATGGGCCGGAGATTACAGCTGTCCATTAAAACCACAGTCTCCCACCTATTCTATTCTATTCTATTCTATTTTGTTCTTCTCTATTCTGTTATATTCTATTCTATTTTATGCTGTTCTATTATTTTCTGTTCTGTTCTATTCTATTCTATTATGTTATATTATATTCTATTTTGTTCTTTTCTATTATATTCTGTTCTGTTCTATTCCATTCTATTATAGTGTCACTCACACACTTACACTCAGACACACACTCATTCTCTCTCATACACACTCATTCTCTCTCTCACACACACACACACACACACACACACTCACACACACTCATTCTCTCTCTCTCACACACACACACACTCACACAGACTCATTCTCTCTCTCACACACACACACACACTCATTCTCTCTCTCACACACACACATTCTCACACATACACACTCACTCACACACACTCATTCTCTCTCTCTCACACACACACTCAATCACACACACTCATTCTCTCTCACACACACACACACTCACACACACTCATTCTCTCTCTCTCACACACACACACACTCACTCACACACACTCATTCTCTCTCTCTCACACACACACACACTCATTCTCTCTCACACACTCTCACACAGACTCATTCTCTCTCTCTCTCTCTCACACACACACACACACACACACATTCTCTCTCTCTCACACACACACACACACACTTATTCCCTCACACATACACACATTCTCACACACACACACTCTCTCTCACACACACACACACTCTCATTCTCTCTCTCTCACACACACACATTCTCACACACACACACACTCACTCACACACACACACACACACACATTCTCTCTATTATATTTTATTCTGTTCTATTTTATTCTATTTTTTTCTATTCTATTCTGTTCTATTTTGTTATATAATATTCTGTTCTGTTCTATTCTGTTCTATAATATTCTGTTTGAGTGGAATTGTATTTAGAGGGACAGAATAGTTTTTTTTACCACAGACACAAATGAGATTGAATGAGTGTTTATGTGTGTGAGTGTTTATGTGTGTGAGTGTGTGTGTGTGAGTGAGTATGTGTGTGAGTGTTTATGTGTGTGAGTGTGTGTGTGTGAGTGTATATATGTGTGTGTGTGAGTGTGAATGAGTGTGTGTGAGTGTGTGTGTGTGTGTGTGTGAGTGTCTGTCTGTGTGTTTCTGAAGGTAGATTGTGGATCCAGGAGGATATTGACATAAAGACAAAAAAAAGTCATTGAAAACTGAAAAGACACTGAGTAGCGGACGAGTGTCTGCACAAGAGCAGCGGGGGGACTTTCTCATCTCTGCCGCTTTATTTTGACTCTCTCTCGACCCATAAACTGATGTGACGCTGAAGTGCAGTAAAGCCGGTGAATGCGGCTCCAGGTAACCCAGTGTTGCTGCTCACTGATCTGCTCTTTGTCTCTCTCTCCGTCCAGGCTCAGAACCTTCCAGAAGTCCAGATGGAGCAGGATGTCGAGAGCACCGTCACGGTCCGACAGCCCAAGCTGCCCAAGCAGGCGCGGGACGACGTGCCCAAACCGCTGCAGGAAAGGGAGCGTGTCAAGCAGAAGCCCCAGCGCTACGTCCGCAAAGACGGCAAGTGCAACGTGCACCACGGAAACGTGCGGGAGACGTACCGCTACCTGACGGACATCTTCACCACGCTGGTGGACCTCAAGTGGAGGTTCAACCTGTTCATCTTCGTGCTGGTGTACACCGTGACCTGGCTGTTCTTCGGCTTCATGTGGTGGCTGATCGCGTACGTGCGAGGAGATCTGGAGCACATCGGGGACAACCAGTGGACTCCGTGCGTCAATAACCTCAACGGCTTCGTCTCCGCCTTCTTGTTCTCGATAGAGACGGAGACCACCATTGGCTACGGCTACAGGGTGATCACCGACCAGTGTCCCGAGGGCATCGTGCTGCTGCTGGTGCAGTCGGTGCTGGGCTCCATCGTCAACGCCTTCATGGTGGGCTGCATGTTTGTGAAGATCTCGCAGCCCAAGAAGCGCGCCGAGACTCTGGTGTTCTCCACCAACGCCGTCATCTCCATACGCGACGGCCGGCTCTGTCTGATGTTCCGCGTCGGAGACCTGCGCAACTCGCACATCGTGGAGGCATCCATCAGAGCCAAACTGATCAAGTCCAAACAGACCAAGGAGGGAGAGTTCATCCCTCTCAACCAGACGGACATGAACGTGGGCTACGACACGGGAGACGACCGGCTCTTCCTGGTGTCTCCGCTCATCATCTGCCACGAGATCAATCAGCACAGCCCCTTCTGGGACATCTCCAAACAGCACCTGGCGCACGAGGAGCTGGAGATCGTGGTGATCCTGGAGGGCATGGTGGAGGCCACAGGTGCGCCGCTTCACAGTCATGGCATTGCATTTGCTCAACACTTTCATCTGATCAGTCCAGGCTTCAGTTTGAGCTGCGTTTACACACGATGTGTTTGGCAGAAGCTGCTTGTGTGCATTCGATCAGCTCTAGTTGATTTTCTCTCGTCTGTATTTGCATACGTGGCTAAATGAAGAGTTAATTTTTTATTTAGGTTACGACTTGAATTTCAGCGAGGAATTAGTGGTTTGAACTGGAATGCATTTATAGTAACCTTCCTAACTCTGGTGCAACTAGACAATAACACACACACGACGGTCATAAAGCTAGAAAAATAAACTGAATGAAGGAGGCGCGTGTGTGTGTTCTTTAGACGAGACGATCAGATCCTAAAGGGACAGTTTACATTTATGCATGAACATTCTGTCATCGTTTACTGCCCTCATGTCGTTCCAGATTTTCATTTATTTTTAATAATCTGTCATCATTTTTTGTCCATCCGTTAAAGTGAGTGAGTGAGTGAGGACAGGATTTTCACTTTTGGTGAATTATTCCTTTAACAGCATCACCACAGAAACACGAGCTCACATCAGGACTTGCAATATAAATATAGTACAAGATCAATACACGGCGGCTTATACATGCGCCGTGTGCTGGGAAATATCCCAGAAATCCCACTGGAGTCCAGTACCGGAAACACGATAGATCGGAGCGACGTGACCTTGTGCATCTGTGGATCATTAAAGGCTGGATGATTATTTCATGAGCACTTTCCCACTTACATGATCCGTGATTACAGAAGAACACACACACACTCTCTCTCACTCACTCACTCACTCACTCACTCACACACACACACACTTATTCACACTCAGACACACACTCAGACACACACTCATTCACTCACACACACACTTACTCACACTCAGACACACACTCATTCTCTCTCTCACACACACACACACACACACTCTCTCACTCACTCACACACTCTCACTCACTCACACACACACTCTCACTCACTCACACACACACTCTCACTCACACACACACACACTCTCACTCACACACACACACACACACACACACACTTACTCACACTCAACACACTCGTTCTCTCTCACACACACACACACACTCACACACACTCTCACTCACTCATACACATACACTTACACACAGACACACACTCCTTCTCTCACACGCACACACACACTCTCACTCACTCACACACACACACTTATTCACACTCATTCTCTCTCTCACACACACACACTCACACAGACTCATTCTCTCTCTCTCACACACACACACTCATTCCCTCACACACACACACACACATTCTCTCACACACACACACACACACATTCTCTCACACACACTCTCTCATACACACACACTCTCATTCTCTCTCTCACACACACACACACTCATTCTCACACACTCATTCTCTCTCTCTCTCTCTCTCACACACACACACACACTCTCACATGCACACACACACATTCTCTCACACACACACACACACACACATACTCTCACACACACACTCTCTCATACACATACACACACACTCTCATTCTCTCTCTCACACACACACACACTCTCATTCTCACACACACTCATTCTCTCTCTCTCTCTCTCACACACACACACACACACACACATATTCTCACACATACTCATTCTCTCACACACACACACACTCTCATTCTCTCTCTCACACACACACACACACTCATTCTCACACACACACTCATTCTCTCTCACACACACACACACACACACACACTCATTCTCTCTCTCTCTCACACACACACATATTCTCACACACACTCATTCTCACACAAGTCAAGTCAAGTCAGCTTTATTTATATAGCGCTTTTTACAATGCAGATTGTTTCAAAGCAGCTTCACAGTGTTAAACAGGAAAATAATGAACAGAATCTGATTGGGCTGTACAGCCGCTCTGGAGAAAACGGTGATGTCATCAGCTCATTTCAATTATCATATATATTCAAGTAATGTAGTTGATATAATTTAGTTTAGTAATTACATTTATTTGGATATTTATTTGAAAAAAACACACACACTCATTCTCTCTCACACACACACACTCACTCATTCTCTCTCTCTCTCTCACACACACACATATTCTCACACACACTCATTCTCTCTCACACACACACACACTCATTCTCTCTCTCTCTCTCTCACACACACACACAAACTGTCACACATCAGTAGACAGAGGATCATGTTTTATTATTTCATTAGTGTTCCCGCGGTGAGGCTCGATCTGACCTGTGCTGTGGTGTTCCTCCGGCGGTGTGTCGGGTGTAGATGAATGCACACTGGCTGTTATTGGATGTATTCGATTAGACACACGAACAGGTCAGAAAACAGTTTATTAGACCAATTGAATCATTGGTGTGTTGCTGTGCTGCTCACAGTCGCAGGTCAGCAGGTCATCGCTGTCATGTTGCATCAGTCTTAGACTCGGCATGAAAGGGAAGTCACGCTGGTCTTTTCTTCTCTATTGTGCCGTATATCGAGTGAAGCGCTTCAGGAACAAGAACAAATGTAGGGCGGGGCTTGATTGTGTCTGTGGGGAATTGATTGGATGGTTGTGGTTTGCTATTGGTGGATCTCATGTGAGTGACAGGTTGCCCCGCCCTCGTCATCAGAGAAGAGATTAAGTTATTCTGAAGATTATTAACACAATAATGATAAATCATTTACAATAAACACTGCAATATATATATATAAAAAAAAAGAAAAGACAGTAAGTCAGAAGGTCAAGAGTTTAGAATAAATACAGTTCAGAAATGTTCAGCCCCTGCAGATTCTGCAAGATGTTTAACATTTAAACATAAAAAGAATCATACAAATATTGTGTTGTTTTTGTCTAGTCCTGCCGTGATGAAGCTCTTCCACAGACACAATCCCACGTAGGAGGGGACGTTCCCTAAAGGTTCTCTAAAGGTGATGAACAGAACATTAGGGATGTTCCTAAAGCGTCCTCTTGTGGTTATGAAAGTGCTGCAGTTCAAGGTTCCTGATGTGACTTTAGGGGGACGCTCCATTTGGGTTATTCTATGGTCACACAGCAACATCACAAACAGGACATTTGGGACGGAGTGTTCCCATGCGGTTCCCTGTTAGTCTGATGGGACGTTTCATTCGGGACTGCTCCTGTTCAGTGCTCAGTCTCTGCCTCTGACTGTATTCACAGAGATCAGGGCTTGTGATGTTTAGCCTGAAAATGCTCACCTGTACAATTCAGAAGCACACTTTCATTACTTCTTAAAACTAATGACAAGCCCTGATCTCTGTGAATACAGTCAGAGGCAATGCTAGCTTTAGCCACATTAGCACATTCAGAAAGGCCATTAGCAAACACACACATTATAAAGTGCGGTACTTGCGTGTTCTGGATATGAAGTTGGACAAACAGTTGGGATTGATCCATCTTTGAGAAGCAAATCCTGTGTTTACTGACCCTCATTAGCAGAGCAGCCCAGCGTACACAGATTCACACACACACACACACACGTTCTGAACACATTCAGTAAACGTGACGAAGGACCTAAACAGGACCAAACAATATCATTCTAGGTTGGTCCCCTAAAGCTCCTGCAAACGTGATGGGAATGTAGTGTAGCGGGAACGTCCTATAGTAATGGTCCCCTAAACGCTCCCAGAATGTCCTGAATGTTCCCTGAAGGTCCGTCAAATAACGTCCCCAACCCTTTAAAGAACTCCACATGCTGACCGTCTCATCCTTGACACCAGCGGGGAATAATATCTGAACTCACACACATGAAGTTTTCCTCCTTGTGTGTTTCCTCATGTTGTGTGTTTGAGTTAGTTCTTCCCTGAGATCCTCTGAGACTCAAACACAGTCACTGATGCTCGAGAGGGAAACACACAACATGAAGAACTTCAGCAGGATCGTGTGTGTGTGTGTGTGTGTGTGTGGAATACATGGAGATTTAACCTCAAATGCACATGTTGCTCATCATTTCTTTGAAGTTTTCCAGCATTAGGAGTCCCGTGAATCTGTGGTGAGATTGAGTGAATACTCCTGCGGTCTCGAGCCGCTCTCTAAAGCTGCTGAAATGGAGAATCTTCTAGAGACAATTAGGCAAAAACAGCAGCGCGTTCACTTTCGCTGCAACCGTGATGCTATTTTGAGGGGTTGTGAGTGCGGTTGCCATGGCGACGGCGCAGCATTAGGAAAACCCACTGACATTATATAACAGCGTTATCTAAACGGCGCCGCCGGAGTATTGCTGTTATTATGATTACTGGTGTTATTATGAAGCTGCACGCGAGTGATCTGTCATTACTGCAGGATCTCAGTCTTTCTCTTGTTCAGTAGAAACATGTGCGCACCGCAACACTCGGATCACGACACACACGAAGGCCTGTTCCTCTGAGGAGTGTGTGCAGTGCACTTGAACTTTCAGACGCGGTTCCTGGAAAGAGCGAGAGGTGTTCTTCAGGATGGGTGTCAGGCGTCGCTCGCGGCTGCTCGTGTCCGCGTGTGCCGTGAGGCCGAGGGCGCGACAGGGGAACGTGCACAGCTGACCTGTTGCCATGGCAACGAGAGAACACGCATGAGCATGTGTCATCACAAGACATGTCGACAGGGATGTGTTGTCATCATTGTGTGTGTGTGTGTGTGTCGGCTCTAGAGTGCGAGGCCTCAGTGTGTTTGTGAGCTGATAACAGTAGTGCAGTGAACGCGTCTCGCCTGCGCAGGACGGAGGGATTTGGCTTAACTTTATCTCACAGCCGATGAATGCAGCTTCTCTAGCGACGTGTGTGTGTGAGTGTGAGTGAGTGTGTGAGTGTGTATGTGTGAGTGAGTGTGAGTGTGATGGGTAGGTTTAGGGGTAGGGTTAGTGTGTGTGTGTGTGTGTGATGGGTAGGTTTAAGGGTAGGGTTAGTGTGTGTGTGTGTGAGTGAGTGTGTATGTGTGAGTGAGTGAGTGTGTGTGTGTGAGTGAGTGTGAGTGTGATGGGTAGGTTTAGGGGTAGGGTTAGTGTGTGTGTGTGTGTGTGTGATGGGTAGGTTTAAGGGTAGGGTTAGTGTGTGTGTGTGTGTGTGATGGGTAGGTTTAGGGGTAGGGTTAGTGTGTTTGTGTGTGTGTGTGATGGGTAGGTTTAGGGGTAGGGGTAGGGTTAGTGTGTGTGTGTGTGTGATGGGTAGGTTTAGGGGTAGGGGTAGTGTAGGGGGATAGAAAATATGGTTTGTATGGTATAAAAACCATTACGCCTATGGAATGTCCCCAAAATTCACAAAAACAAACATGAGTGTGTGTGTGTGAGCTAAAGCAGGAGCGTTCTCGCGGTCGGACGCAGATAATGCTCGGTGAGGCTGATGAAACGTGCCGTGATGCGGCTCCTGCGACAGACCAGACTCTGAGACATGTGTTATATAAGTGTGTGTGTGTGTGTGTTTCTGAGCTCTCACAGATGTGACACGTGTGCAGTGTTTAGATTGTGACTGGAGACGGTGACCTTTGAACCCCAGCAGCTCGACTCGTTACACACTGATTGATTCTGCATGGAACTGAACACACACACTGTTAAAGCTTCACGTCACTCACACACACACACACACACACACAGGTTCTGTATGAATTCTTCCATCAGGCGCTTCATATATAGAACCTTTTAGGGGTTTCATCATTTTATGGATTTGAACGAAAGGGTATGAAACACCAGTAGAGGAAAACTACTCCAGACACTTCTCATTATATAGAACAGTTTCTGGCATAAACGGGTCTTTAAACTGAATCCAGAACCCTAGAGTTCTATATAGATCCACATTGAGCCTTTATTTCTGAGAATGTACAGTATTTGATCAGTTTATCATATTTTCTCTGGAAATGAAAGCTCTGCTGAATAACCACACACTGACCATAAGAGGCGTTTTATATCCACGGGATGATTTACATTTATCCAAAGCGCCTTACATTGCATTCAAGGTACACATTTTACATTTCGTCAGTTCTTGCTTTCCCTGGGAATCGAACCCATGGCCTTGGCGTTGCTAGCCACGCTCTACTGCTTGAGCTACAGGAAAGCGTTTCAATGATCAACACACAAGAAGCGACTGTACGTTCTGCTCAACTGCTCAGATATGAGTGTATGAATGTCTGCCTGACGTGATGCGAACAGACTGACCCCGTTTTCCTACATCACTGAATTCATTTTTATAAGAGAATATATACATGCACTACCGTAAGATTTTTAAATGTTTCTGAAAGAGTCTCTATTAGATCATAAATACAGTAAAACAGTGAAATATTACTCAAGTGCAAATCAGCTGCTTTACACTGGAGTCATATCTCACTGTTTTACTGTATTTATGATCAGAATAATGAGCAGAAGAGACTTTCAGAAACATTTAGAAATCTTACCATCCATAAGCGTTTGCATGTATTACACTGTTCATCACTCTGACCAGCAGATGGCGTCAGCGCTCTGCATGTTCAAATTCTTTAATCACAGAGACGAGAGGAAGGTCTCAGAGGTCACAGGTCAGCGTCGTCGGAGACGATGGGATTGCAGTCGTCTCGTGTGCAGGTTTGAGATGCTCAGATGTTTTCCTGACCTCTGCTCCTGTGCTTGTTCCTCAGGAATGACGTGTCAGGCGCGCAGCTCGTACGTGGCCAGCGAGATCAAGTGGGGCTACCGCTTCACGCCCGTCCTGACGCTGGAGGACGGCTTCTACGAGGTGGACTACAACAGCTTCCACGACATCTACGAGACCAACACTCCCAGCTGCAGCGCGCGCGAGCTGGCGGAGATGACGGCGCGCTCCCGTCTGCCGCTCAGCTGGTCAGTGGCCAGCAAACTGAGTCAGCTGGACTCGCAGGAGCAGAAGAGCGGCGACGAGCTGAGCGAGAGGAACGGAGACGTGGCCAACATGGAGAACGAGTCGAAAGTGTAGGAGGACACGGAATCTCTCCTGGCCTCTGCGCCGCCGGACGCCGGTTTGGCTGAGGTCAGAGGTCAGAGGTCAGCTCAGGAACGCGCCCCGAGGCGGGCCGAGGACACGGACCCACCATCTCACGCGCTTCTCTCTCTCTCGCCCGAAGGCGAGCTCGCGGGGGCGACTGCATGGTTCCCGAAACTGTTTTTTCTTAAAGATAAGAAATGATATTTTCAGATTTGTAATTCAAAAATTAAAACCTATATATGTATATGAATATATATAGATCTATTCTAGGGCATTTGCATTTGTATTTTTTGTATATATCTGTTTGGTTCGAGATGTCGGTTGTTTGATACGACGCGTCTGCCTTCTGGAACATATTTATCCACGCATGTACGAAACGCCCCTGACTCTGATGTACAGAAGCGCTGTCGGCATTACAGCGGAGATCTCCCGACCGGATGCAAACGGGGAAGATGATGGCGGTGTGGTCGCGTTGCATGGGATGTGTGTGTGTGTGTGTGTGTGAGTGTCTGCTCCGATAACCTTCCATACCGTCGTCAGGCCATGATCTTTCTCTCCCTTTGCTCTTCCTTTAATTCATAATCATAACTGGATCTGAGCTTCAAACGGACCCGAGGCTGCAGAGCGCCTGCGTTTGCTCCGGTTGTTTCTGTTGGTTTGGTCGAACAGAAGCAGCAGACGTGAGTTTGACCACGAGACACACGAGACCAAAGAGCCGAACCCTCACGTCACCTCCACCAGTGCGCGTCCGAGCGCAGTTCATTAACACAAGGCCCAGACTCCAGATCAGCGAGCGCTGCTGTCCGAGACAAGCGCCCGTGCCAGAGATCTTTAGGGCTAGGAAATGACATCTGCGAAACAGAGATACTGAACAGGAGCCTGAATGTTGAGAACAGCAAATTGAATTCAAAATGAGCATGTTTATTTTCTAAATG
>CM077215.1:34319706-34322206 GCA_039654625.1 Rhinogobio ventralis
CAAAATGATGTTCTAAGAAAGTTTTGCTAACATTCCCTTGCGTTACTTTTTTGCATGTTCTTTTGGTTCTTTTTGTTTATGCAAACGTTCTTCAAACGTTATGGGAGCGTTACTTCTAAAATGTTTAATTAACGTTCCATGAATGTATAAATCACATTTTGAGAACATTATTAAAGGCTAGATCACTGAGCGTTACAGGAAGAACGTGTTCATAACGTTGAGAGAGCGTTCCCTGTTGTGTGTATTGATTGAGTGTGTGTTGCTGTGTTCAGATGGGTTCTGGAGGCTCGAGGCGGGTTCAGGCGTCTGATGCTGCTTTCCATCATCCCGTGAGGTCTGGAACCACAGCTCTTCATTCGTAACACGTTTATTAGCTCTCAAAGTTTTCAAACATCTCTTGTTGGCCAGAAGTGTGTTGTGTTTCTGACGGATCGCATCCATCCGCAGGCTGTTTCTGCCCAGATCCCGGATGCAGGAGTATCTGTCTCATCTGGGCAGGACGGTTTTGGCCAGCTTCCCTGCCCAGGCCACACTGCACTTTTACAACGATGAAGATTCCAGCTCAGAGGAAGACGACGTTGGTGAAACCGACACCCATTAAAGACACTCAGGAACTCACTGGTGAGCTGTGAGTGAAGACGGCCGGCAGAAACTGTTAAGGACACACGCCGCGGGAATGAGGGCCGGAAACACTGCGATATGTTACAGGAACCGGGGCTGATCCTCACCGGAGACGGGCAGGTACGGGTCACACGGCAGGGAGGAAAGAGGAAACGCACCTTTGATCTGAGGAACATCCCTTCACATCATCCCACATCTGGGAATGTCTTGAGGCCAATTACCTGGAATTATTAACCTGTTTCATTTCTATGTTCTCATTATTTTCATGTTTGTTACGGTGAAGCTGCTTTGAAACAATCTGTATTATATAAAGTGTTATAGATGCAGTTCTGCTGAAATCGAAACACAAATAAAAACATAAATTGCTCAATATGCATTTGTATCCTCCATTTATTAATTATAACAATGTATAAACTTTAAAATGATGGCTAAACAGTGGCGTGAGCTGCTTTAATGCGAAGGCACATTAATAATAATAATAATCTAATGAAAGTCATTTTCCACCACTAAATGAAAAAGGTCTGACTTTTTATCTCATAATTATGATTTTTTTTTTTCTTCTTGCAAATCTTGAGTTTGTCTAGATTTGCGAGAAATGGCTAGATTTGTTAATTCTATGCTGGAAACAAGCTTCCATAATATTCTAATAAAATAAACACGAGAAAAGGAAAACAACAGTACGTTTTTCTGCGGGCGACGGCGGTGAGGTCACGGGGTCAGGGGTCACAGGTTAACTGCTGACTAGCCACCTGACACCGGTGTGTTTACTCATGAGGGTCATCAGGTGCAGACGGGCAGGAACACGTACGGCTGCAGACGGATTGAAGAGATGATGGGCCGATAGTGAGATGACCGTTTCACTTCTACTCTGAGGTCACAGAGGTCACGGTCTGACCAAACAGCCACAGCAGCAAAAACCTCATCAGGAACTTAATATTTGAGAAAGATGTGAAAACAGTGATGTTTTAGTTTTATTCAAATGCTTAATGTCCACGAGTCCGTCAGGGGTCAGCAGGGTCACGACGGCCCGCTCAGGTTCACCTGAAAGTCAAATCTCAGGCCTGTCACACGCGGCTGATGGATCGGATCATCCAAACCCTGAGCAAACGCCACACGACTGCACTGATGACAGAGAGATGCCGTCACACACTCACTGCTCCTGGTGATCCAGGTAAAACACACGGTTTATTTCACTGATGGGAACGTCTCGGAGTCTGGGAATCACTCCTTCTTGATCCTCATCCATGCGCTGACCCTTGGCATAGCGGTCTACACAAACAACAAACCACAAATCATTTCATTTATCGACGGAGATGTTTAGCCTGTTCACTGGCCTTCAGAGCACAGATCTGAATTAAAACGGCTGTAATTCATGAATGCTTTGGAACACAGACCGAAGACACTCAACATTAATGCAGAAGTGAAAGCAATGAAAGTGTAAAAAAGTTTCATTTTACTGTAAAGCAAACATACTGAACTAAACATTTTTATTTTATACAAAATATATACTTGAGAAAATAATTTGGACTCTAAAATTGCTAGAAAGTCAAAGCCATGTGTCTAACCAAGATATGTTCCAAATTTGAAGTTGATATCACAACAATTGAGCCACTAGAAGGTTTTAAAGAAGTGCGAATGTGACGTCACCTGTGATGATGCGAATGTGACGTCACCTGTGATGTTGTGAATGTGACGTCACCTGTGATGTTGTGAATGTGACGTCACCTGTGATGTTGTGAATGTGACGTCACCTGTGATGTTGTGAATGTGACGTCACCTGTGATGATGTGAATGTGACGTCACCTGTGACGTCACCTGTGATGATGTGAATGTGACGTCACCTGTGATGATGCGAATGTGACGTCACCTGTGATGTTGT
>CM077215.1:34328068-34348068 GCA_039654625.1 Rhinogobio ventralis
AAAAATTTTTAGAACAAAAGCTACTGGTGAATCATGACGTCATTCCGCAGGCGAACACTAGAGGGCGCGTCGCGTCATTCCGCAGGCGAACACTAGAGGGCGCGTCGCGTCATTCCGCAGGCGAACACTAGAGGGCGCGACGCGTCATTCCGCAGGCGAACACTAGAGGGCGCGTCGCGTCATTCCGCAGGCGAACACTAGAGGGCGCGTCGCGTCATTCCGCAGGCGAACACTAGAGGGCGCGACGCGTCATTCCGCAGGCGAACACTAGAGGGCGCGACGCGTCATTCCGCAGGCGAACACTAGAGGGCGCGTCGCGTCATTCCGCAGGCGAACACTAGAGGGCGCGTCGCGTCATTCCGCAGGCGAACACTAGAGGGCGCGACGCGTCATTCCGCAGGCGAACACTAGAGGGCGCGTCGCGTCATTCCGCAGGCGAACACTAGAGGGCGCGTCGCGTCATTCCGCAGGCGAACACTAGAGGGCGCGTCGCGTCATTCCGCAGGCGAACACTAGAGGGCGCGACGCGTCATTCCGCAGGCGAACACTAGAGGGCGCGTCGCGTCATTCCGCAGGCGAACACTAGAGGGCGCGTCGCGTCATTCCGCAGGCGAACACTAGAGGGCGCGTCGCGTCATTCCGCAGGCGAACACTAGAGGGCGCGTCGCGTCATTCGCGCAGGCGAACACTAGAGGGCGCGTCGCGTCATTCCGCAGGCGAACACTAGAGGGCGCGTCGCGTCATTCCGCAGGCGAACACTAGAGGGCGCGTCGCGTCATTCCGCAGGCGAACACTAGAGGGCGCGTCGCGTCATTCCGCAGGCGAACACTAGAGGGCGCGTCGCGTCATTCCGCAGGCGAACACTAGAGGGCGCGTCGCGTCATTCCGCAGGCGAACACTAGAGGGCGCGTCGCGTCATTCCGCAGGCGAACACTAGAGGGCGCGTCGCGTCATTCGCGCATGTTCCCTCTCGCGTGAGTTGCAACGGCCGACACCAGGAAGCAATCAGCAGTTCTTCAAGCGTCGCTGTTCCTCAAACAGGTCGGTAATAAACATTATTAATCATATTTCTGATGTTGTGCTGGTCGAACAGACCCTACGCCACGCTTCGATATTAGTTCTGACGCGTCGCGTTTAACTTCCTGATAAAGTTCCTCCGCTTCAGAATCAGATTAATCATCAAACGCGTTGATACTCGTGTTGGAAAAAGCACACAGTTATGCTTTATTAAATTAAAACCCGGCGAGGCTGTGTTGAAGACGCGTCGTGTCCTCAGATGTGCGTCATTCTGAATCCACCAGATATCGCGGGAGGGGTTGATCGTTGACCTGTCGTGAGTGCGCAGGTGTGGCTCAGGTGAGGTGCAGTGTGGGAAACATCCCAACATTCCCCACCTTTGTCACCTGTACTTTAGTACATTGACGTTCTTATGATGTCCTTTCCTCTCGAGGGGCATAATAAACAATACACCATAAACAAACACAATAAGGGACAGTAAGCAGAAGAATAAACGCAATAATCTGAAGATGCCTCTCATGTTGTGTCTCTGAATCAGAATGACAGACACAGAAGATTCGGATCTGGAGGAAGGACCAGATGTTGTGCGACACAAAACCAAGATTGTGAGTAGATTACACAATACAGCTTCACCGTCATAAACAGAAACAACTTATGAGAAGTTACACATCTGCTGTAAAGAGTCATTCAGATCAAGTGATTCAGTGACTCACTGAACCGAACACACATGATTCACTCTGTTTTCTCTCAGATCTATCAGAACCAGTTCCCGTTTATTCACATGGAGCCGCCTGGTGAGTGTGTGTGTGTGTGTGTGTGTGTGTATGTTAAAGTGTTAGTTCACCCAAAAGTGTAAAGCCTGTCATTAATTCCTCATGTCGTTCAAACCCTAATGAAGATATTTCTGATGAAATCCGAGAGCTCTCCATAGACAGCAATGCAGTGAACACTTTCAAGGGCCAGAAAGGAAGTAAAGACATCATTAAAATAGCCCATGTGACTCCAGTGGCTCAGCCTTAATGTGATGAAGAGATGAGAATACTTTAGTGCGCAAAAACAAACACAAATAACGACTTAATTCAACAATATCATCTCGTCTGTGTCCGTCTCAGATGCTGTTGATGTTGGCTCACCATTGGCCAGCTCCTGCGTCATCGTCACATGATCAGCTTCGGCCAATGGTGAGCCGGCGTTCTGGCGTAGAACTCAGAGGCGCTGCACTGGATTTACAACATCAACAGCATCTGAGACGGACACAGACGAGATGATATTGTTGAATTAAGTCGTTATTTGTGTTTGTTTTTGCGCACTAAAGTATTCTCATCTCTTCATCACATTAAGGCTGAGCCACTGGAGTCACATGGGCTATTTTAATGATGTCTTTACTTCCTTTCTGGCCCTTGAAAGTGTTCACTGCATTGCTGTCTATGGAGAGCTCTCGGATTTCATCAGAAATATTTTTTTTGGGTGAACTAACCCTCTAATAATGATCAGCATTGCAGATGTTTCAGTGACGCTGTGTTTTGAATGAACAGACGTCATATACGAGCGGTGGATGAAGATAAAGCCGGAGGTGAAGAGGCAAGTGGGTCACCTGATGCACGTGTCAGTGTTCTGGTGGCATATCCTCCTCAGACAGCAGGAGAATCACCCCACCACCTTCTGGGCCGTCGAGATGGGCTTCCTGGACTCCAAGTGAGTCGCGTCGGAGAGAGATCTGCTTCAGGTGTGACCGTGAGCACGCGATACGCTTCATTGTGCTGTTTTATCTTTCAGTGTGTCGAATGATTTGAGTCTGAAGAGGCTGGAGAAGATCGAGATCCTGGAAAGCATCCTGGAGGCCATGGAGCGAGGCGTACGTATCCGTCCTGATGAAGCACACGGTCATCCTTCACGGCTGCTCGCTTCTGATCATGTGTCTTGTTCTGTTCAGCTGTCTCACAGGGACGTGGAGAGGAAAGCCCGAGCCGTGGTGTCCTTGAGCAGATTGTTTTCCATGGTACGCCGCCGTAAGCCTGCGTTAAAGGGATTCTCCACTCTCATCGTTCACTCACTGATGTATACATGTGACTTTCTTTCTTCAGATAAACACACAGGAAGGGTTTTAGGTAGGGGTGTAACGGTACGGTGCACGTGTGAACCGAATGCAGTCTTTAACAGCTAACCGGCTTGTTTTACTTCAATCCCAGTTCCCACACGAACATGTTAAGTATTCTGTCCATTTTATCACGTAATTCAAGCGATAAATGCCGTTTTGAGGCTCTTTAATGTGGCGGGACTGATCACTGTATAGACGCGTGATCGCGATCGTCATAGTCAAAGAATAAACATGAATGAACATCAGAAGGTGTGTTGAGGATACATTACAGCTGAAGCGTATCATGTAATCTCTCAGTGTTTCACCGGCGGGAAGACGTCAGTAAAACCGCTTGAGATCAGTGTCCCGCAGATCTGTGTATAATGATTGTATTTCAACAACGAATTAGAATTGGAATTAGATTTAGAAGTTAATGCAAAAACTGCCTTGCGAAGCTCACATGTTTGCACACAATGTGTTTGTGTTGATTATTGTATCTACACGTGATTAGCCGCTGAATTTAGGCTAATAGTTTGGGCTCTGTCCTTTATATTATAGTAATGTGCGAGTAAGGGCTCCCGACAGTTTACAGCATTATCTTTAGGAAACTTTGTTATAAATAAATTAATTTAAGCACGGACACATTTTCAGTAAACCAGTTTAATAAAAATAAATAAAAAGCAATTTTATATTTAGTTTTCTCTCCCCTGCTGTACCGAACCGTCAGTTTTGTGTACCGCTACACCCTTAGTTTTAGGACGATAATCCATCTCCGTGAGCACTGAATGGCCATCGCTCGTCTGAATCCATACGACCCCAGTGGATCAGTCGATGTCTTCTGAAGACCATCCATAGCTGTCAGAAACATGCTCATACGAGCGGTCTCGAAACACCCACGCAATCTCATTCCTAAATGACAGCGATTCGGCTCTGTGTATTAAAGCTTTGACAGTCCGATCACAGTGAACGTTCAGTTCTGATCCAGAGAGAGCCTAACGGTAGCAAAGTAAATTCAAATGTAGTGCCTACTGTGAGTTCGGACACAGCAGAAGTCTTTATGAGAGAGTCATTGAATCATCCATGAATGAATGAATTCTTTAAATAGACTGCAGTAATTAACATTTTGTCAGAACCTCTAGTAAATGATGTTTTGTTTAATTGTCTCTTCAGAATCTTGCTCTAGTTCATAGTGAAGCTCGCACAAGAAGTACTAACGCTATATTTTATAGTTAAAAATATGAGTGTTTTTCTCACACACACCAAGATATTGGTTGATCCACTGGGTCGTATGGATCACCGTCACCGTCGGTTTTTCAAGCGTCAATTGAGCAGCAGCCGTTATATGGACTCACAGATGGATTATTAATATTTATCTGAAGAAAGAAATCATATACATCAGGGATGGCATGATGTTCCTTTTCGGGTGGAGAATCCCTTTAACACCTGGATTCTGACACGTCTGTCTGTCTGTCTGTCGTCTGTCCGTCTGTTGTCCATCTGTTCATCTGTCTGTCGACCGTCTGTTGTTCATCCGTCTGTCTGTTGTCCCTCTGTCTTTCTGTTGTCCGTCTCTGTTGTTCATCCGTCTGTCTGTCGTCCGTCTCTGTCGTTCATCTGTCTGTCTGATGTCCGTCTGTCTGTCGTCCATCTGTCTTTCGTCCATCTGTTCATCCGTCTGTCGTCTGTCTTTCGTCCATCCGTCTGTCGTCCGTCTGTCTGTCGTCCATCTGTTCATCTGTCTGTCTGTTGTCCGTCTGTCTGTCTGTCTGTTGTCCGTCTTTCTGTCTGTTGTCTGTCTGTCTGTCGTCCGTCTGTCTGTCGTCCATCTGTCTTTCGTCCATCTGTTCATCCGTCTGTCTGTTGTTCATCCATCTGTCTGTCGTCCGTCTGTCTGTCGTCCATCTGTTCATCTGTCTGTCTGTTGTCCGTCTTTCTGTCTGTTGTCTGTCTGTCTGTCGTCCGTCTGTCTGTCGTCCATCTGTTCATCTGTCTGTCTGTCTGTTGTCCGTCTGTCTGTCTGTCTGTTGTCTGTCTGTCTGTCGTCCGTCTGTCTGTCGTCCATCTGTTCATCTGTCTGTCTGTTGTCCGTCTTTCTGTCTGTCTGTCGTCCGTCTGTCTGTCGTCCGTCTGTCTGTCGTCCATCTGTCTTTCGTCCATCTGTTCATCTGTCTGTCGTCCGTCTGTCTGTTGTCCGTCTGTCTCTGTTGTCTGTCGTCCATCTGTTCATCTGTCTGTCGTCCGTCTGTTGTCCGTCCGTCTGTTGTCTGTCTGTCTGTTGTCCCTCTGTCTTTCTGTTGTCCGTCTCTGTTGTTCATCCGTCTGTTGTCCGTCCGTCTGTTGTCCGTCCGTCTGTTGTCCGTCCGTCTGTTGTCCGTCTGTCTTTGTTGTCCGTCTCTGTTGTTCATCCGTCTGTCTGTCGTCCGTCTGTCGTCCGTCTGTCTGTCATCCATCTCTTTCGTCCATCTGTTCATCCGTCTGTCTGTTGTTCATCCGTCTGTCGTCTGTCTTTTGTCCATCTGTCTGTCGTCCGTCTGTCTGTCGTCCATCTGTTCATCTGTCTGTCTGTTGTCCGTCTGTCTGTCGTCCGTCTGTCTGTCGTCCATCTGTTCGTCTGTCTGTCGTCCGTCTGTCTGTCGTCCATCTGTTCATCTGTCTGTCTGTTGTCTGTCTGTCGTCCATCTGTCTTTCGTCCATCTGTTCATCTGTCTGTCGTCCGTCTGTCTGTTGTCCGTCTGTCTGTCGTTCAACTGTCTGTCGTCCGTCTGCAGCAGGAGGATTGTTTGGCCGAGGCCATCCGGTGGCTGCTGGACTCTGGACCTCCTGAAATCAATCAGAAGCTGCTGGATCTCGGCTCGGTAGAGATTCGCTACCGTACACTCCGCTTCGTCTTCAATGAGTGTGAGTTTCATGTGTCCATTAATGAACTCACAATACTAGAAATGATAGATTTATAGATTAATCGATTCTCATTCTGATAAACTGATATTGATTCTTTAATCCCAAGGTTGATGTTTCAGCTGATGTGTGAACACAACTTCTCTAAACATTATTTGTAGCTCCTGCTGTTCAATAATCACAATAATCTGATACTTCTGATATGAAACAAAGTCTCAGTTTCAGATCCTGTCAGTTCCATCATTCAGTGTGTGTGTGTGTGTGTGTGTCAGATCGCTGTAGAGCCGATCATTTCTTTCTCTTAACTACTAGTTACAGCAGCAAACAAACATGAACATCAGAAGGAATGTTGAACGAATCAACTGACTGAAATCAATCATGTGTCATGTGCTTCAACCGCGAAAGCACGCCAGTAAAACAGCTGGAGTCACGTGACGTCACATTTTAAGCCTTTCAGTGACAGCCAGAGAAATAACTGGAGAGGAGCGTCTGATTAATATAGGCACTATATGATGCATTCATTATACTTTACTTTTAATTTAGCTTGAATAAATGTCATGAAAACATGTTATGACAGCCGCCGTTTAAATCTTTTAAGTTGGAGTAGAAACATAATTATGCCATTAGAAAGTTATTTTAATGTTATTAGTCTAAAAGCCTTGTGCAGTTTAAATGTGTGTATCATATCCGTTGTAATATTACAGTAATGTGTGACTGACAGGCTTCCTGTAGTTCAGAGATTACCTGTGAAAAATACTGTACCTGATATAGATCCAAATCATGTGACGTGACGTGTGTCAGTGTCCAGCCCTTCTAGAGCTGAAGAACAGGCTCAGGCTTCAGTCAGATCACTAATAAACGTCTGCGCTCACAGATGCGCGGTATCTTCAGGTGGCGTCGTGCAGCAAAAAGAAGGCCATCGCCGAGCTGAAATCTGAGCCGGACTCCTGGACTCTATCGGTGAGAGATCATGTTTGTGTTCTTATTGAGCGGACTGCAGTGTGAACCGCATTTGTAGAGAGATTCACACCACATTATTGTTGGAGTTCTGCTATATTTTGTATTTTTGGACTCCAGAAAAGCGAGGAGATGAAAAACAAAGGAAATGAGCAGTTCCAGAAGAAGAAATATGATCTGGCTTTAAAGTGGTACACCAAAGCCATTAAATACCAGTAAGTGAAGAACATCGTCCCCGTTTAATTCACCATCCTGTTCTGTTTAATGGATTCCTCTTTCCCTTCTGTGTTTCAGCCCTAATAACCACATCCTGTACGGGAACAGAGCGCTCTGTTTGATTCGCTCGGAGAAATATCTGTGAGTGATCATTCTATTATTCTGATGCACATTATTGAAGAACGTGTGTGATAGTGATGGGGGAGTTGTTTTCAGGAAAGCACTCGGCGATGGAAAGAGAGCCATTGTGTTGCAGCCAGACTGGGCGAAGGTAAAGCTGATTCTTCATCATCATCATCATCAGTTTTCGTGAGGATAATAACCCTGCTGGGATGAAGGACCGCAGCGCAGTGAGGTTTTGCTCTGTCTTCCAGGGTCATTACCGCTTCTGTGACGCTCTGTTCTACCTGGGGGAGCATCAGAAGGCTGTGCTGGCCAACCGCCTGGCTCAGGACGCGTGCGCCGCGGACGTGGAGGGACACAAAGACCTGCTGCAGCAGTGCGAGCGCTTCCAGACAGAACTGCAGGAGAGCAAAGGTAGCCTCGTCGCGCAGGAGATCGCTTCGTTTGTTCAGGGTTCCCACGGGGTCTTATAAAGTCTTAAATTCGCTGAAGTATTGAGTTCTAGGTCTTAAATCATTTTAAACGGGTCTTTATTTTTCCAATCTAATGCTCATTAAAATGCTCCCGCAGCGCTTTAGAGAGTGTGTGTGTGTGTGTGTGTTGTAGTTCTTTCTTTCGCTGTATAGTTCACTGTATTACAGCTACAGATGAGACTAACATGCATCTTATATGGCAGCCAATCAGCTTTCGTGTTATTGGCGCGAGTCTCTTTCGGGTTGTACCTCAGACACACAAATGGATTTTATTCTTCAGCGAACAGTTCTCCAGTTCTTCCAGTCCAGCAAATCTTTCTCATCTCGCATAATGACCAACCCTGTCAACCCAGAGTTCGGTACTCACACACGGGCCGATGTCAGACTGGCTGCGGATTCTGTGTGTGTGTGTGTGTGTGTCAGCGCTCGCGCGAGTGTACCGAATGTTTTCAGGCTTATTGCCTTTGAACGATCAAACACACATTATTATGCCGTGTGTAAAAAAGTTTCCGCATTACTGTAGGTCTTAAAGTGAAAGCAACCTAATATAGCCTAGCCTATAGCCGCTCCTGTGCGTGTGTGTTAATGTACAACAAACAACAACAACAGGGAACACGGCACTTAAGCTTAAAGCACTGTTCGTATCTGTATCTTTGTGTTGTATTTATTTGTCCTATTGTCATTTGTTTATTACTGACCGATTACTGCCACACCACTGGACCAGCCTTTTTTGAAATACTAAACAAGATTCATGCATTTTGTTTGTCTTATTGTCATGTGTGACTGTTGTGCATCTAACATAATTATATGGTAAATGTGGCATCCTAATTATGGAAAAAAACATGCAAATTTTTGCTCATTTCTGGAAATGACCACCACAAAATCTGTCATTTTGATCTAAAAAAATATATCCTGGTGGGGTTGAGCAATGAGGAAGTGCAGGGTTACTAATACTTTGGTCAATTTGAATAAATTAATTTGCTTTGCAAGTAATTTTTTGATTCTGCATTTCCTTTGTACGTTTTTTTATTGCGTGATATAGGTCTTAAATTTAATTCATAAAAGTCTTAAAGACTTACATTTGACTTGTGTGTTGTTTCGTCAAGCAGACATGAAGACCAAGAAGCCTGAAACAAAAAGGATTTCTTCTAAAACCAGGTTTGTGTTTGGGGTGGTGTTGCTGCTGTTGTTTCATGGCGAGCGGACGATTTGAGCTTGTGTTTGTGACGCAGAGCGCATGCGAGCGGCGATTCTTCAGGTCCGCATCTGAAATCCAGCCGTCAGCCGGAAGAGGCGTCTCATTCCTCCCGACTGGAGACTACGGTGAGGGCTTACTTTCTCACTAGAGGTCGATTAGCCTTCTTAATAATCGGCATCAGCTGATGTTCTTCTGTGTGGCCCTTGTGTTTGAAGCAGGAAAGCGTTGAGAACGCCAGCTGTCATTCTCTTAGTTTAACAGTTCTAATAAATGATTTCTCAGAGCTGACACGCAAAGGAAATCTGTTATAGCGTTTGCTTTTCTATTATTAGCAAGAGTCTCTTCTGCTCATTTATCTGATCGTAAATACAGTAAACAGTGAGATATGACTCCAGTGTAAAGCAGCTGTTCTCTATGAGCATCAGATCCTCATATGAGAATGATTTGTGAAGGATCATGTGACACTGAAGACTGGAGTAATGATGATAAATTCAGCTTTGATCACAGGAATAAATTACACTTTACTATATATTCACATAGAGAACAGCTGCTTTACACTGGAGTCATATCTCACTGTCTGTGCCCCTGGAGCTCAACACCAGTCCTGCGTCTCACGGGTGTATCTGTGCCCCTGGAGCTCAACACCAGTCCTGCGTCTCACAGGTGCGTCTGTGATCCTGGAGCTCAACAGCAGTCCTGCGTCTCACAGGTGTATCTGTGCCTCCGGAGCTCAACACCAGTCCTGCGTCTCACGGGTGTATCTGTGACCCTGGAGCTCAACACCAGTCCTGCTCACGGGTGTATCTGTGACCCCGGAGCTCAACAGCAGTCCTGCGTCTCACGGGTGTATCTGTGACCCCGGAGCTCAACAGCAGTCCTGCGTCTCACGGGTGTATCTGTGCCCCCTGGAGCTCAACACCAGTCCTGTGTCTCACGGGTGTATCTGTGCCCCCGGAGCTCAACAGCAGTCCTGCGTCTCACGGGTGTATCTGTGACCCCGGAGCTCAACACCAGTCCTGCGTCTCACGGGTGTATCTGTGACCCCGGAGCTCAACACCAGTCCTGTCTCTCACGGGTGTATCTGTGACCCTGGAGCTCAACACCAGTCCTGCTCACGGGTGTATCTGTGACCCCCGGAGCTCAACAGCAGTCCTGCATCTCACAGGTGTATCTGTGGACCCGGAGCTCAATAGCAGTCCTGCGTCTCACGGGTGTATCTGTGCCCCCTGGAGCTCAACACCAGTCCTGTGTCTCACGGGTGTATCTGTGACCCTGGAGCTCAACACCAGTCCTGCTCACGGGTGTATCTGTGACCCCGGAGCTCAACAGCAGTCCTGTGTCTCACGGGTGTATCTGTGCCCCCTGGAGCTCAACACCAGTCCTGTGTCTCATGGGTGTATCTGTGACCCCGGAGCTCAATAGCAGTCCTACGTCTCACGGGTGTATCTGTGCCCCCTGGAGCTCAACACCTGTCCTGTGTCTCACGGGTGTATCTGTGACCCTGGAGCTCAACACCAGTCCTGCTCACGGGTGTATCTGTGACCCCGGAGCTCAACAGCAGTCCTGTGTCTCACGGGTGTATCTGTGCCCCCTGGAGCTCAACACCAGTCCTGTGTCTCACGGGTGTATCTGTGACCCCGGAGCTCAACACCAGTCCTGCGTCTCACGGGTGTATCTGTGCCCCCTGGAGCTCAACACCAGTCCTGTGTCTCACGGGTGTATCTGTGACTCTGGAGCTCAACACCAGTCCTGCTCACGGGTGTATCTGTGACCCCGGAGCTCAACACCAGTCCTGTGTCTCACGGGTGTATCTGTGACCCTGGAGCTCAACACCAGTCCTGCTCACGGGTGTATCTGTGACCCCGGAGCTCAACAGCAGTCCTGTGTCTCACGGGTGTATCTGTGCCCCCTGGAGCTCAACACCAGTCCTGTGTCTCACGGGTGTATCTGTGACCCCGGAGCTCAATAGCAGTCCTACGTCTCACGGGTGTATCTGTGACCCTGGAGCTCAACACCAGTCCTGCTCACGGGTGTATCTGTGACCCCGGAGCTCAACAGCAGTCCTGTGTCTCACGGGTGTATCTGTGACCCCGGAGCTCAACACCAGTCCTGCGTCTCACGGGTGTATCTGTGACCCCGGAGCTCAATAGCAGTCCTACGTCTCACGGGTGTATCTGTGCCCCCTGGAGCTCAACACCTGTCCTGAGTCTCACGGGTGTATCTGTGACCCTGGAGCTCAACACCAGTCCTGCTCACGGGTGTATCTGTGACCCTGGAGCTCAACAGCAGTCCTGTGTCTCACGGGTGTATCTGTGCCCCCTGGAGCTCAACACCAGTCCTGTGTCTCACGGGTGTATCTGTGACCCCGGAGCTCAATAGCAGTCCTACGTCTCACGGGTGTATCTGTGACCCTGGAGCTCAACACCAGTCCTGCTCACGGGTGTATCTGTGACCCTGGAGCTCAACACCAGTCCTGCTCACGGGTGTATCTGTGACCCCGGAGCTCAACAGCAGTCCTGTGTCTCACGGGTGTATCTGTGACCCCGGAGCTCAACACCAGTCCTGCGTCTCACGGGTGTATCTGTGACCCCGGAGCTCAATAGCAGTCCTACGTCTCACGGGTGTATCTGTGCCCCCTGGAGCTCAACACCTGTCCTGTGTCTCACGGGTGTATCTGTGACCCTGGAGCTCAACACCAGTCCTGCTCACGGGTGTATCTGTGACCCCGGAGCTCAACAGCAGTCCTGTGTCTCACGGGTGTATCTGTGCCCCCTGGAGCTCAACACCAGTCCTGTGTCTCACGGGTGTATCTGTGACCCCGGAGCTCAACACCAGTCCTGCGTCTCACGGGTGTATCTGTGACCCCGGAGCTCAATAGCAGTCCTACGTCTCACGGGTGTATCTGTGCCCCCTGGAGCTCAACACCTGTCCTGCTCACGGGTGTATCTGTGACCCCGGAGCTCAACAGCAGTCCTGCGTCTCACGGGTGTATCTGTGACCCCGGAGCTCAACAGCAGTCCTGTGTCTCACGGGTGTATCTGTGACCCTGGAGCTCAACACCAGTCCTGCTCACGGGTGTATCTGTGACCCCGGAGCTCAACAGCAGTCCGGCGTCTCACGGGTGTATCTGTGACCCCGGAGCTCAAAAGCAGTCCTGCGTCTCACGGGTGTATCTGTGGTGATGGCCAACAATGCATTGTAAGGGTCAAAATTATAAATGTTTCTTTTATGCTAAAAATCATTAGGATATTAAGATCATGTTCATGAAGAGATTTTTTTTAATTGTACCGTAAACGTATCATAAATGTATCAAAATTAGTAGTAATATGCATGAAAGCATAAATCTGCTTTCAGATGATTTATACATCTCAATTTCAAGAAATTGACCCGTATGACTGGTTTTGTGCTCCAGGGTCACAGATCACTGTTTGTTTTTTGTCAAATAAATGAAGCCTTGGTGAGCAGAAGAGACTTTTAAAATGCATTAAAAAATCTTACCATCCAAAAACTTTTGACCGGTAGTGTAAATTTGGCTAAAAATATAATATATAAAATGTAATATAAAATAAATTCCATAATGCGTGTGTTTGCTCTTTAATGAACGTGATCTCCAGCACCTCCTCTGAGACACGGGCCATCAGAACATCACCATCGGCCGGCACTGATTCTGAGTCTAATGACGTGTGTTTCTCTCAAACAGCAGAAATATGACAACCGGAAAAACCAGGATGGTGCCGCAGGTGAGGCAGGAGCAGATTCCTCAGATACTTTAGTGAATGGTAAAGTTTGCTTTCTTTATTTTCTGGATAGTCAATTAACACTTTATTTAAAAATAATAACTAACTAATCTATGTATGAGCTTTTCTCTAATGATATTATTTATCTCAAGAGATAATGTTTATGCAGTGTAGGCCTAATCAGGAGCTGGGTCGGTCTCTTCCTGTGAATCCTGAAATGGTTTGCTCCCTCAGGAGATTAAAGTAAATGCTTGAATGTGTTTGTACAGTTGTATGATCAAACCGCTGAAGTCACAACCGCTTTCTAACTCACCGTAGCGACAGTATCAAACATTGCTGTGTCCACAAAACCATTTAGTTTTTCAACGGTGGACGCCACGATATTAAACGAGTCCGTTAGAATATCCATGAGAGATTTTAAATGACCAACAGCAGCGCTGAATGCTTTGTAAGCGGTTGCAGACAGAGTATGCTCGCTGTAATCCAGATATTTCCGCCATCATTGGGGAATATAAACAGCGCGCCGAAGCGAATCGAGTGATTTGTGTAATGTGTGTGCCGTTGCAGCCGCTCTGAATGCTGCTTTATGACGGTCTTACCTCGGTTTATTCATCACGAGCATGTTGTGCTGGTTGACATTCGTGTCTTAGTTCTGTGTCAAGCATACTTTAATTCATCATATTTAGTCATCCTTGTTCTGTTATTTTTAGTCGACTAAATGTCTGGGAATTCTGGTCTAGTTTTAGTAAATTAAAACTTTAAATAAGTGTTTGTTTGCCATGTTAGTTTTCTTACATTTGAGGACAATCTTTGAAAGATGAACATGTTTTTTTTTTGTCAGCACATTAAAAATAACATTTAAATGGGATGTTTAGAGTTTTAAAGTGTGAAGCACCTGACAGTCCACTCTCGAAAGGTCTTAGTGTTACCCTTGCATTAAATCCATGGTGAATGTTGATTTCCGCGATGCGCAGCTCCAACGAGTAGTGTGGTTTCGTTTCGTTTGCTGTTTCTCACATGGCAGCTCTTATCAGTCAGCACTAGCAAAACTGTCACACCGACAGGAACAGAGCTTGCAAAACGCAACCATATCACCCTGTAACTCAAGACTGGTTTCCCACTGGAGCTAAGCAGGGCTGAGCCTGGTCAGAAACCTGGATGGGAGACCTCCTGGGAAAGCTAGGTGTCTGCTGGTAGAGGTGTTAGTGAGGCCAGCAGGGGGCGCTCACCCTGTGGTCTGTGTGGGTCCTAACACCCCAGTATAGTGATGGTGACACTATACTGTAACAAGCACCGTCCTTCGGATGAGACGTTAAACCGAGGTCCTGACTCTCTGTGGTCATTAAAAATCCCAGGATGTCCTTCGATAAAGAGTAGGGGTGTAACCCCGGCATCCTGGCCAAATTTGCCAATTGGCCTCTGTCCATCATGGCCTCCTAATAATCCCCATATCCTGATTGGCTTCATCACTCGGTCTCCTCTCCACCATAAGCTGGTGTGTGGTGGGCGTTCTGGCGCAATATGGCTGCCGCCGCATCATCCAGGTGCTGCCCATTGGTGGTGGTTGAGGAGATTCACCCCTTCTATATGTAAAGCGCTTTGAGTGCCTAGAACACCGCTATATAAAATGTAACAAATTAATAAATTTGGTCTCAGTCTGGAGCCCTGTGTTTATATCATACCTGCACGCTCGCCGCCTTTCAATGAGGAACATTTAGATGGTTTTCTTTTCTTCTTCCCGCCGTATAATGTGTAATAAAGTAGTGTTTACTAGGGGTGTAACGGTACACGTATTCGGGCTTCCAGTACGGTGCACGTGTGAACCGAATGCAGTCTTTAACAGCTAACCGGCTTGTTTTACTTCAATCCCAGTTCCCACACGAACATTTTAAGTATTCTGTCCATTTTATCACGTAATTCAAGCGATAAATGCCGTTTTGAGGCTCTTTAATGTGGCGGGACTGATCACTGTATAGACGCGTGATCGCGATCGTCATAGTCAAAGAATAAACATGAACTGTAAAGTTGTTTAAATCATGGTTTTTACAGTCAGTTTATAATTTAATGTTTCCATATTCATTGTATTTGTGCAGGTCATGAAAGCCTTAAATATGTTGGTGAAACTGCAGATATCCTGTGTAAATCATGTGCTCTCTCCGAACACACGCGCACGGCTCTATATCAGTACTGAACGCTTGCTATCTCGGACTGAGTGCTGTATGTCTCGTCTGTTCCCAGCGTTCATCATGCCTTCCCAGGACGCGGATAAACACGCGTTAATGGGTTAGGATTCATTCATTGCAGGATTCCTGCGTTGCATTATGGGCCGCTGGCATACAGAATCATGTGTAATCAGTATCGTGTGTAATTGAAAGAATGCGGTTTTTCACGTGGGTATGTTGTCACACACTCGCTCTAGAGGAAGTGAGCGTCTCGCAGTTTCCTGTGTGTCTCGTGCCGTGTGTGTTCCCTCCTTCCTCCTTCATCTGTTTGTTTCTAGACGCCCACAGGTGTTTTGCGTCAGCGGTTCGTCTGGTTCTGCTGGTTGTTTCTGAAATCAGTGATTCTTCTCAGGAAAGTGTCTCATTTAAAATGTGGCGCATTAATCCCAAATTTGGCTTGTTTTCAGGGAACTCTGGAGCTCGAGCCCGTCCTGAAGAAAGAGCCGACCGACTCAAAGACACCAAGAGGTAATGAACCGGCTTATGTCATCAAACGGACCAGAAAGCCAATTCTTACGTTAGTTCAAACATGTTTTAATGATCCAGTGATGATAGAAATCTGACTTTATTTGTGAAGTTTATGAAGTTATTTTATCTTTAAAGTGAAATTTGAGCTTGTATGGCCGGTACAGTAAGGCTGGAGTCACTGTTGCTCAGTAACAGGATGTTCACTTCGGCTCATTGTGACGCTGAACGTCTCTAACACTTCACAATAGACATGTGAAAAACATTTATTAATCATGTTCACAGTGCATTAACTGTTCATTTTTTCTCCTAAAATGTATCAGTAAATATTAAAAATGAACATTAAATACTGTAGAAGTGTTGTTCAGTGTTAGTTCATGCTAACTAATGCAACTTTAGCTTGAATAAAATGTATAAAAAAAATTTTAATCTGGTTGCCAGGGCAACATTTCACATTTAAGTTTGTTGAATAACTAAAACGTAATAAACTATATCGACTTGTCAAAATAAAAACAGCAACGCTAACTATAATGAACAGAAAATCTAAAACTAAACCTAGTTGAGAATATTAGCACATTAGCTCTCCCAGTGTGTGTGTTGGACTCGCTCCTGAGGAACGTGACCTTGAACGCCGGCTGTTTTCATTCCTCACTTTATATCAGAAAACACTGCCCTTTCATTGAGGTTTGAATCTCGTCCTAGTGAAATGAGTCCTCGGAAGTCTAAGAGAGCGTCAGGCGCTGCAGAGAAGCTGGTGGTGCGGAGCAAACACACGGCCCCGGACCGAGCCAGCAGTCCAGCGGTCAGTGGTGCACAGAGCCGTACTCGTGAGTGTGATGTGTGTGTCCGTGTGGGGTAACGCTGGCGTTTGTCTGGCAGGAGGCCGTGAGCGAGCTGGACACGAGAGAGCGCTTCTGTGCCGCCGTTCAGGAGGGTCACGTGGCTCTGAGCGACCAGCGCTGCCGAAACGCACAGCAGTCCTTCTCTCTGGCCCTGCGGATCCTGGAGTCCAGCGGCACCGCGGTAAGGACTGACCTCTGGTGGCTTCATGAACACAATCAATGGTGCAGACGTCATCAGACACTCAGATTCTGCTGTAAACACATTATTCAGATCAAATCAGTTCAGGGGCTGGGTTTCCATCCAAAGTTGATGATTTAACTTGTTCAAAATTTGGCATAAAACAGCATTTTATACCATGTGTTCAAGAGAACAAAATTGTCACTTCCTGTGAAATTGGATCAAAATAGAGGGTATGCATCGGCGTCAATTTCCCGCCGGGACGCGTCCCATCAGCCGGGACTGAGTGGCAGAAGAGCTGCTGCGTGACTGGAGTTAATAGGGAAAACCGCGAGTAAAACAAACATTTATCAGTTTAAACTAAAGCTTGGACTCCATGTAGTGTTCCTCTGATTTCGACACGCATTTATCCCTGTCAGTCATCAGTTGTGAATCCTGCATTTATATGCTGATATGGGCCTATGTACTGAACGCCACTTGTCAAGAATGGAAAACAAAGGTTTTATTCAAATTCTGAATGTATTATAGGCTATTAATATTTTTTTTTATATCGCCTAGACTGCGTGCAGAGCGCTCCCTTTATAATCACTGAAAGCTGTCACTCATTCAGTGAACTGACACAGTCCCGTTACATTAATCAGTGAAGCTGACCACACAATGAATCGCTTATTTACATCGTCTACACTTTGAGAGGTTTAGCGCATGTGCAGAGCAAACGCTCGGGCGGTGAGTGGATTCTCACTTCAACGCCTGTGGTTGGCCATTGCGTTCAAGAGATCAACAGACATGTCTGTGATTGGCTACTAGGGATGTCAATTTACATAAATTCCCATGATCGATCATCGTTTAAATTAATGATCAATTAATCGATTAATCGTTAGCCTTAATACTGCAATGTGTGTCTACATCAGTGGCTTATAGCGACCGCAGGACAGGGTGTGCAAACGCTGCTCAAAACACCATGATCCTCAGCAAATGAGTGAGAAGGGTTTTCAGTCTAAATAAAGGGCTAGTAGGATTGTAAAATGAGTCAGTGCGATTGATCATTTAATTAAATTACTTATTTAATAATCAAATATAACCTCTAATACAACGCGTCACCAACGCCGCCTCACATCTGTTATTCAGAATGAATGCGCTCTTCCTGAAACAAAACACGCTGAACATGGCCGCTAAACCCAACGAATCACAGCGGTTTATTACAAGTGTTCTCATTAATGTTCTGTGATATGACAGTTGTTATTAGTCGTGCGTTGCTGTTTGAGTTGCGCACTGAAGCTGATCACCGGCATGCTTTACTGCCACGTTAATTCTTAACCAAATGCATCCTGAGATAAATCAGATATAGACAGCCCCACACAAAATACACACAACACTACAACTTACATTTGCACAAAACAAACACACTTCTAGTCATGATGAAGGTGTAACTCCAGCTGTAAAATGCTCCCAAACAGAACTCTGGCATGCTCGCTTAATTTTTCCTCGTGTCTGCTTACATGTTTCGCGGTTGAGCAGCAAACACGCGCATGATCCTGGATAATCAATGATCGATACGTTTTATCGATTAAATGTATTGTCGACAATTAATCGATCATCGATTAATTGTCAACATTCCTATTGCCTACATAACTCACCGAAGCGAAAAACACGTTGGAAATTGAATAATTTGACGAGTGCAAATACAGATGTGCACTGGATCTTTTGCCAACTCTTTTTCGCTAATAATATGTTATTATTACGAATTCTTACAGAGGATTACGAGGATTTACAGGATTACAGATCCTAGACCAGCAGTGTTGGGCAGCTTTTCCCTCTAAAAGCGTTCAGAAGCAGAAGCAGTGGTTTAGTGAGGAAATGACACGCTATTATCAAGTCAGTCTCCCTCTGTCCGGAGGGGATCACAGACACACTCACACTCACACTCACTCACACACACACACTCACTCACACACACAGACACACTCACTCACACACACACAGACACACTCACTCACTCTCACACATACAGACACACTCACTCACACACACACAGACACACTCACTCACTCTCACACATACAGACACACTCACTCACACACTCACTCACTCACTCACACACACACACACACAGACTCACTCACTCACTCACACACAGACACACTCACTCACACACTCACTCACTCACTCACACACACACACACACACACACACACAGACTCACTCACTCACTCACACACATACTCACTCACTCACTCACTCACAGACACACACACAGACACTCACTCACACACTCTCACACACACACACACACACACACATGCATTTTTAGAATTTATACACATCCAATGTTTTCATGCAAAAAATCACAAAAAAATAGGTGCATGGAAACGGAGCTAGTGGGGATGATCCGGAGTGTCTCGCTGGAGAATCCTCTCGCGTGTCCGACACAGAAACGACTCTCGTTGTTTTTAAATGTGCTTCAGGTTTGGAGCTGCGCTCTGTCATGTTGACTGAACTGATGTTTGTGTTCCTGACAGGCCCTGGGTTTGACAGAGCTGGATAAATCTGTGCTTGTGTATGGATACGCCACCGCCTTGCTGGAAATCGGACAACCAGAGGTAATGCAGCACTTCACCGTTCACACCAAGAGCGAACATTTGCCAGCTGACGACCGTTAACTTGAGCACAAACGTGTAGGAGACGAGCGCGACTGCATCCAAACGGCTGGGAAACTCTGAAGTCATGTGACTTTACCTCTTGTGGTAGAAATCCCCCTGCGCACCTGACTTAAGTTAACCTGGGGCGTCTAATCAACGCTTAATGTATCCTCTAGCGCGTCTCCTAATCGGCGTCTCGCCCTCTGTGGAATAAGTTCTCGAGTGTCCGCTAACCTGCAGGAACCGGACACACTCCACACACTGACCCTGAATGTGCTGTACTCCCGGTTTCAGAGAGAGTACAGCAGTTCTTATAGTATAAGTGTATGCATAGGTGACACGATTCAGTGCATTTTCTCTAATATTGCTTTCTTATGTAAAATTCTGTTACTAGGTAAAAATGAAAAATGTCCTTCACACTCTCACTTTATGGACTTAAACTTTAAGGCTGTCAAGAATACACGTTTCATATGCCACTCATCTGGCGTTCAGTGGGACCTGGCCTTCGTCACTTTGAATCAAAGCTTCTGCCGAGTGCGCTAAACGAAGCTGTAAACCGCAAAGCATGACGTTGTGGGTCCTGATGAGTGAGCTGGGTCTGATTTTCAGTTTATTTACTGTGTTTCTTGTGTGTGAAGGAACTGGCTGAAGCTCAGAGGAAGTTCGCCACATTAGAGTCGTCAGACAGGAAGTTCCAGTCCCTGGTGCATTATGGGATGGGGCGAGTTTATCTGAAGGAGAACAGGTGAGCGTTGACGTGATTGCTGCCGCGCTGCGCCCTGATTGGACCTCATGCTCATGTTCTGTTTGTTATAGGTTTGCTAAAGCTCTGGAGCGTTTCTCTAACGCGCAGCTGATGATTCAGAGACACATCACGCCTGGAAAACTCACCTGGCCGACCACTAAAGCTATAGTCGAGGAAACACAGACGGCCCGTTTAAAGGTGTGTGTGTGTGTGTGT
>CM077215.1:34363068-34378068 GCA_039654625.1 Rhinogobio ventralis
GCCACTTCCCCATTATATGCAGCAAAACTATACACACACTGACACACACTCACACACACACTCACTGACACACACACACTGACACTGACACACACACACACACACACACACTGACACACACTCACTGACACACACTCACACTCACACTCACTGACACACACACACACACACACACACACACACACTGACGCACACACCCACACTCACACACACTCACACTGACACACACACACACTGACACACACACACACACACTGACACACACACACACACACACTGACACACACACACACACACACACACACACTGACACACACACACACTCACACACTGACACACACAGAAAACAGGAATAAAGTGTTGTATTTGCTTTATAGGCCAAACCTAAGAAAATGACTCCATCTGGTAAAAAATAGTAAACATTTAAGCTTTGAAGCCTTGCCAACCGAATGAAAGCCTGTTACCACAGACCGCATCAGTTTATAGTTCAATGGCCCTGGGATTAAAAATGGGTTTCAATGGGGACTTTTTTGTCCAAAGTGCAAAATTAATTTTTTAAAGGAAATGGGGATGAAATAGTAAAATTCCAATAAAAATGCACACCTGTGCCAAAATGTCTGTAGTTAGCATTAACACGGGCGAAATGATCCATGAAGATGCACAAGGGTTAGGTGATCTTAATAACTACTATTCAACCATTCCTTTGACCAAAAATACAGTACAAACAGGGAAATATTACATATAACATTTATTATCAGATTAATGTGGAAACGGTCATACATCACCATTCCGTTTGGAGGCCGTAAGATCTTTAAGAAATTAAAATGAGTACTTGTATTCTTCAAGGACTCATTAAATTTATCAATTTCTAATGTCACAAAATATCCAATAAATGCTGTTCTTTTGATCTTTCTATTCATCAAACAATCCTGAAGAATGTGCATCAGTTTCCATAAAAATGAGCTGTTTTCATCACTGATAATAATCATAAATGAGCATCAGATCCTCATATGAGAATGATTTGTGAAGGGTCATGTGACACTGAAGACTGGAGTAATGATGATAAATTCAGCTTTGATCACAGGAATAAATTACACTTTACTATATATTCACATAGAGAACAGCTGATTCACACTGGAGTCATATCTCACTGTTTACTGTATTTATGATCAGATAGAGACTCTTTCAGAAACATTTATTCTTCCTAACCTTTGACCCCCAGTGTGTGTGAGAGCACACGTGTGTTTGCGTAACGCTGTCGTCCCTCTCGTTCCTGCAGCTCCACCCAGAGACTCTATTTATGTGGACCGTGTTTTACATCAAATTCATGATAACAAAGGACTTTTTAAAGAAGAGCCAGTGAATATTTCTTTGTTTTGGGAGCATCTGCGGCCGTGGCTGGATTTGTTTGAGAGTAAAGGACAGGCGAGTGTGTTAAACGGCCGGAGAGACACCGGACTGCTGTCGGAGCTGGTGGATCTTCTGCTGGAGTCCAGGAACCGGGTTTGGGCGCGAGTCTTTGTCCAGACGCTCGCAAACGTGCTTCATTTCACACCCAGACTGCAGCATTGGGCTCAGCAGCTGGATAATGCTGGTGCGTTTGCTTTCCTTCAGCGTCTGGTAACGCGCTGAGCTGGAGCGCTTGATATGAGTGCTTTTAACTAGTCATCTTTCGGGTAACGTTCTCTTTATTAACCTTCTGGCTCGTTCCAGAGTGATGATCATGCTGTAACTGTAAAACAAATCATTTCTTATATCTTTGCAGAAAATATGCATGAAATATGAAGGCAAATACAAACGTGTCTTAAACATAAGCAATAAATAACAGCAGTAATGGGCTATTATTAACAGCAAATGCTGTGTAAAAACAGAAAATGAAATGTCAAACATACAGTAGTAGTTTTTCCATTGAGCTGTTTGTGCTCTTCATAGTTTTCAGTCATGTGACTGAAACTGCCATAGAACTGCAGCACAAGCCTGTCAGATTTCCATCTTAAAAACAAACATATGTGCACCAGATGCAAGTTTTGGGCACGTGTGATCCGTGTACAGCACCTGCTGCGGTGCTTCAGTCACTAACAGCTTACAGGGCGAGTTGCACCAATAAGGATTCAGTTAAGCAAAGTGTCAAGGATTGGTTGATCTGGGTTTTATTTTAAACACAGATTACAAAGACCGTTAGAATTAAAGATCGAGCAGCACAGGCGGAGCGTGAACCTTATCAGTGCAACCCATCCTTTAAAGTGCCTTAATCTACAGTGATATTAAACGATTAAATTCAGTTTACACCTTTCTGATGATGCACACTATATACAGGCGAGCCAAGAATATGAACGCAACACGTTTTCTTTATAATGGTTTCCAACGGGAAAACCTTAACAAGAAACCTCGTGTTGCATTAATATTCTGTTCATCTGCTTGCCTGTACAAGGTATGCAACATTAATAAGGTGTATATTGAATTTGGTCTTTTAATATCAAACCTGGTAAAAATGGCTGG
This sequence comes from Rhinogobio ventralis, assembly GCA_039654625.1. NCBI lineage: Eukaryota > Metazoa > Chordata > Actinopteri > Cypriniformes > Gobionidae > Rhinogobio > Rhinogobio ventralis. The sequence goes on from CM077215.1 coordinate 34,365,568, forward strand.
CGGGCAGTGGAGGAAAGCCTTGTTTTGCCCTCCAGGTGGTCGTTCCTGTAAGCGTGTGGCGTCACGTGAAAACTATGACTTGTTGTTGTGTTTGTCTGTTGCACTCGTGTCTTACGCAGCGTCTCACCCGTGGAATGGCATTTCTAAAAACGCCGCGCTCAAGTTAGAAGAAAGTTCAACTGGCGTCTGTTATCTTGGCTTTCCCCACTCCACTGCCTCAATATGGCATGCAGTGAGCGTCACACGAGCGGTTCATCAGCGCCATCATGTGGTCGGATCATTCTCTTAACTGTTATCATTGCTGAATTGTAGACATGTCTAGTTGTAACGTTTCCTAAAATTTTTATTCAAAACCGCGATTTCTCGATTTAAAAATAATAACATTGCGGCAAAACATTAAATTCAAATAATCTGAAAAATCGCCCAGCCCTTCAGCATTAGTTCAACTGTTTTTGTTTTTTTCTGATATACATCCAAAATAATTATCAAAATCGAATCAAATTGCAAGCTTGTGAATCGAAATTGAAACGAATCATGAAATGTGATAAACGCTACCGGGACACTGACCGTTAGCCGGTATCCTGTCGAGTTTGTATAAATGCGTGTTCCCTGTCCTCCATCAGGTCTGAAAGCCGCGGAGGCGTTTCTCAGCCGGTACAGCGCTCATCTGGAGGAGCTGGACCTGAAGCCTCTGCTGACCTTTCAGCCCTTCCAGGACACGCTGGAGAAGTTTGGCACCGTGACGGAGTTATTTGACCGTGACGGTTTTACTGTAATGGAGTATTTAAGACAGGCTCCCGCTAAAGAAATGCGTCTGCTTATTTGGACTCTAGAGTCGAATCGAGAGTGCTATCACACCTGTCACTCCATTCTCGATCAATATTTTGAAGATGGTACGTAAGTTGGGTCATGTGTATCTGGATATGAAGGGAGTTTTTGTGCAAATATCTCTTTCTTTATCTTTAGATGCTGTTTGTTTAGTCATTAAAAAGACGGATGATGACGAGCACATGGTAAGAGACACGCGTGCTCTAACGGTTGGTCTGTGGCCGAGGTTGAGCTGTTGTAGTGACGCTTCATGTGTGTTTGTTTCAGAGTTCAATATTTAAGAGTAAAAACAGACATCGCAAGAAGAAGCAGAAGGAGTTAAAGGTGAGTGTGGTGAGTGCGGTGAGTGCGGCGGGAGATGTGCTTTATACTCATCTGTGTGTGTGTGTGTGTGTTTCAGTCTGTTATTGTGCTGTCTGGGGTGAGAGGTCATTCGAGAGATGAAGATGAGGAGGATGAGCTGCTCTCTGAGGAAGACTCTTTGTGAGTTCAGTCATTGCACATCACTTCTGAATCCTCTCTTCTGTGAGGTGACTGTGTAAATGGGATGTTCCAGGTTCCTGAGCGGCTTGGATCCGTTCAGCGTTCCCGAGCACCTGCGAGGTCAGCTGGCAGAGTTTGAGGAGCAGTACGCCGGATCAGCCCACCGGAGCCATTACGAGAGGATTCTGGACAACCACCCCGACCCGACTAAAGAGAGTTTATATGAGTACGTGTCGCCTGTGCTCGTGATGTTATAATAGCGTAGAAAAGCAGGGACTGTGTTTAGACGTCACAAATGGTTCACAGAGTAAAGACCCGTCACACCAAGCACTGGGTAGGCGGAGTCTGTCTGATCACATGAACAATAGGGGCGTGTCTAACATAGCAATGTAAATTAAACCTAAAACAAATAAACAAAATGAAGTCTTAATGCATTGCAATCACTGTTGGGTAAGTTACCATCAAGAGTGTAATAAGATTACCGTACAAATTACTCCTATCAGAAAGTATTTAATTACTCTCTAAATCCTACATCAACCTCGACTAGTTGAGCGATTCAAGGATAGATATGAAACGGCTTTTTACATTCAAATAAAAAATATAAAACTGCATAAATTATTCTTATAAACTGACCAAAGTATTATAAATGTGAGAAGGGTACATAACATGCATTTTAAAGTTAGACTTTACATTCCACTGTTGTGTTATATGTAATTGTTCTATACACAGTATTTAGTTCAATTACAGCAGAAGTAACTAATTACAGAAACCGTAAGAGTAATCCCGTACTTTACTCTTTCAAGGGAAAGGCATTAAAGTACAGTACCTAGTTACACCAACACTGATTGCAATAGATCATTTAGGGGCGGTTATTTTGATAATCGATTAGTTGGCCGATTATTTTTCGATGAAACAAAAACTATAATAACTTGACGTTATCATTAAACAATATTGTTGGAATCGGTGTTTTTTTCCCAGCTGATGAACGATAAAAACACTGACAGCCAATCAGAATCCATCCTGCTTTAAAGAGCTCCATCATTTAAAGCGACAGACGACAAAACTGCAGCGCTATTGTGCGCTGGTGTGGACGGGCCTTAAGATGACCTCAGCTTTGACTCTCTGGTTCTGCTGTTCTTCAGTTATTTTGCTCAGATTCTGGAGGAACACGGGCCGCTGTGCGCCTCGGACCCGCTGATGGTCGGCGAGTTGGAGAACTTTCCTGCAGAGGCGCAGCAGAAGATCGCAGACGCCGACGGACTCAAACCCTTCCTGCTGGAGTCTCTGCGCTTCACCATGACGGACGACCTGATCGGACTGATGAAGCACGCCGTGACTCTGACACACCTCAACCCGTCCGCACGAGAGTTCTGTCCCCACGCAGACGCTCTGAGTGACGGCGTGGCACAAATCCGTTTGGTTTCTTTTGACAACAAAGATGAGCCTGTGTCCTCGTTCCCACTTTTCCCCGATCCGTATGATTTTGAGTGTCCCATCACAGATTATGAGTATTTGACAGCAGACAAGATAGACGTAGCTGTGACGAGAGAAGACAAACACACAGCCGTGTGTGTGCGGGTAAGATGTGCCACATGATGGGAATGTCGTCCTGATCAGTGCCGTCTCTGACCTCTGACCCCTGTCTCTTACAGGATTTTGCAGACCATACAGATGTTTCTATTAACACAGAGCCGTACGTTTCCTTCGAGAGAAATAATGTGAGTAAAGTTGATTTCTTTGAGCTGTTCATTTAGTGTCATTCGGATACTATAGTTTTTACTAATAGTTTTTCATTTATAATAATAACTTTAGGACATGATGTGAATGTACAGCGCTTTATACCGTACAGATTGTTTCAAAGCAGCTTCAACAACAGAATCAATCATGCAAACTTCATCAAATATGAGACCAGAGATCAATATAAGTGTGTTCATGTTTAGTCTGCAAGAAACCACATTCACAGCCACTGCATATTTAGGATGTCACATACAAGCAGGACTGAATACGAACCTCCCTTCTGAAACTAGTGACCTGTTGGTTAACATTTATCCAGTAGCATCAGGCCTGGCAAAAAGTAAAGTAATGTCCATGTTTCGTCCAGGGTGACCTGATGCAGAGAGAGAAGCAGAAGCTGCTGCTGCTGAAGAAGCTCCAGCAGATGAAGGACGATCACGCCGCCGTCCAGCAGAAGAGGGCCGAGGAGATGGCAGCGCTTCAGGAGGAGACCGAGAGAGTCACACAACGCATGCAGGTAGAGATCGAGAACCGGCCGAGATCTACTGAAGCTTTTCTGGGGTTCTGCAGCTCAGACGTACGACTGCGCTTGTGTTCAGATCGCCGGCGCAGAGCTCGCCATGTTCCAGCAGAAACTGGAGGAGGAGGTCAGGAAAGACCAGCAGGAGAAGAAGGAGAACCAGGAGACACTGAAGAACCTGAAGATGGAGATCAAAGACCTGACAGATTTACAGGAAAGGTCAGACACGCACGGAGAATGATATGCAGAGGAATCACACACACTCACACACACTCACTCACACACTCACACACACTCACTCACACACACTCTCACTGTCGCGCGCACAGTCGCTCACTCGCGCGCACAGCCGCTCACTCGCGCGCACAGCCGCTCACTCGCGCGCACAGCCGCTCACTCGCGCGCACAGCCGCTCACTCGCGCGCACAGCCGCTCACTCGCGCGCACAGCCGCTCACTCGCGCGCACAGCCGCTCACTCGCGCGCACAGCCGCTCACTCGCGCGCACAGCCGCTCACTCGCGCGCACAGCCGCACACTCGCACTCACACACTCGCACTCACACACTCGCACTCACACACTCGCACTCACACACTCGCACACACTGCTGAATAAAATGTAATGAATTGAATGTTTTTGTTTTGTTTGTAGTTACACCAGAGACATCAGTGCCAAGAATAAAGAGTATCAGACTGAACTGGAGCGATTCCTGGACGTCAAGTGAGTGTGAAAATATACATTTAGACGACCACTTTTTTTAATTGTTAAATTATAATTACTGTGTAGTGATAGATGCCTCAGGGACTCTCTGCACGTCCCTGCATACATTGGATTGAGATTAATAACTTTAATGTATTTTTCCTATTGCTTGATGCACACTTCACTGAATGTGACTCGTATCTGTCCTGAATGTGACGCTTGTCCTCCATGAATGTAACGCGTGTCCTGTATGTAAAATCTTCTGCAGTAACGCGTGTCCTATATGTAATATCTACTGCAGTACCGTGTGTCCTGTGTGTAACGCGTGTCCTGTATGTATTATTTACTGCAGTAACGTGTGTCCTGTGTGTAACGCGTGTCCTGTATGTAAAATCTACTGCAGTAACGTGTGTCCTGTGTGTAACGCGTGTCCTGTATGTAAAATCTACTGCAGTAACGTGTGTCCTGTATGTAAAATCTACTGCAGTAACGTGTCTTCCATGTAACGCGTGTACTGTATGTAATATCTACTGCAGTAACGTGTGTCTTCCATGTAACGCGTGTCCTGTATGTAACGCGTGTCCTGTATGTAATATCTACTGCAGTAACGCGTGTCCTGTATGTAATGTCTACTGCAGTAATGTGTGTCTTTCATGTAACGCGTGTCCTGTATGTAATATCTACTGCAGTAACATGTGTCTTCCATGTAACGCGTGTCCTGTATGTAAAATCTACTGCAGTAACGTGTCCTGTGTGTAATGCGTGTCCTGTATGTAATATCTACTGCAGTAACGTGTGTCCTGAATGTAACGCGTGTCCTGTATGTAATATCTACTGCAGTAACGCGTGTCCTGTATGTAATATCTACTGCAGTAACGTGTGTCCTGTATGTAATATCTACTGCAGTAACGTGTGTCCTGTATGTAATATCTACTGCAGTAACGTGTGTCCTGAATGTAATGCGTGTCCTGTATGTAATATCTACTGCAGTAACGCGTGTCCTGTATGTAATGTCTACTGCAGTAACGCGTGTCCTGTATGTAAAATCTTCTGCAGTAACGCGTGTCCTATATGTAATATCTACTGCAGTAATGTGTGTCTTTCATGTAACGTGTGTCCTGTATGTAAAATCTACTGCAGTAACGTGTCCTGTGTGTAATGCGTGTCCTGTATGTAATATCTACTGCAGTAACGTTTGTCCTGAATGTAACGCGTGTCCTGTATGTAATGTCTACTGCAGTAACGTGTGTCCTGTATGTAATATCTACTGCAGTAACGCGTGTCCTGAATGTAACGCATGTCCTGTATGTAATATCTACTGCAGTAACGTGTGTCCTGTATGTAATATCTACTGCAGTAACGCGTGTCCTGAATGTAACGTGTGTCCTGTATGTAATATCTACTGCAGTAACGCGTGTCCTGTATGTAATATCTACTGCAGTAACGCGTGTCCTGTATGTAATGTCTACTGCAGTAACGCGTGTCCTGTATGTAAAATCTTCTGCAGTAACGCGTGTCCTATATGTAATATCTACTGCAGTAATGTGTGTCTTCCATGTAACGCGTGTCCTGTATGTAAAATCTACTGCAGTAACGTGTCCTGTGTGTAATGCGTGTCCTATATGTAATATCTACTGCAGTAACGTGTGTCCTGAATGTAACGCGTGTCCTGTATGTAATATCTACTGCAGTAACGCGTGTCCTGTATGTAATATCTACTGCAGTAACGTGTGTCCTGTATGTAATATCTACTGCAGTAACGCGTGTCCTGTATGTAATATCTACTGCAGTAACGCGTGTCCTGTATGTAATATCTACTGCAGTAACGCGTGTCCTGTGTGTAACGCGTGTCCTGTATGTAATATCTACTTCAGTAACGCGTGTCCTGTATGTAATATCTACTGCAGTAACGCGTGCAGTGTCCTGTGTGTGACGCGTGTCCTGCAGTATCCAGTGTCGTGTGTGACGCGTGTCCTGCAGTATCTAGTGTCGTGTGTGACGCGTGTCCTGCAGTATCCAGTGTCCAGTATCCAGTGTGTGACGCGTGTCCTGCAGTATCCAGTAACCAGTGTGTGACGCGTGTCCTGCAGTATCCAGTGTCCTGTGTGTGACGCGTGTCCTGCAGTATCCAGTGTCCTGTGTGTGACGCATGTCCTGCAGTATCCAGTAACCAGTGTTTGACGCGTGTCCTGCAATATCCAGTAACCAGTGTGTGACGCGTGTCCTGCAGTATCCAGTATCCAGTGTCCTGTGTGTGACGCGTGTCCTGCAGTATCCAGTAACCAGTGTGTGACGCGTGTCCTGCAGTATCCAGTGTCCTGTGTGTGACGCGTGTCCTGCAGTATCCAGTGTCCTGTGTGTGACGCTTGTCCTGCAGTATCCAGTAACCAGTGTTTGACGCGTGTCCTGCAATATCCAGTAACCAGTGTGTGGCGCGTGTCCTGCAGTATCCAGTGTCCTGTGTGTGACGCGTGTCCTGCAGTATCCAGTAACCAGTGTGTGACGCGTGTCCTGCAGTATCCAGTGTCCTGTGTGTGACGCGTGTCCTGCAGTATCCAGTGTCCTGTGTGTGACGCGTGTCCTGCAATATCCAGTAACCAGTGTGTGACGCGTGTCCTGCAGTATCCAGTGTCCTGTGTGTGACGTGTGTCCTGCAGTATCCAGTGTCCTGTGTGTGACGCGTGTCCTGCAGTATCCAGTAACCAGTGTGTGACGCGTGTCCTGCAGTATCCAGTGTCCTGTGTGTGACGCGTGTCCTGCAGTATCCAGTATCCAGTATCCAGTATCCAGTGTCCTGTGTGTGACGCGTGTCCTGCAGTATCCAGTAACCAGTGTTTGACGCGTGTCCTGCAATATCCAGTAACCAGTGTGTGACGCGTGTCCTGCAGGATCCAGTATCCAGTGTCCTGTGTGTGACGCGTGTCCTGCAGTATCCAGTGTCCTGTGTGTGACGCGTGTCCTGCAGTATCCAGTATCCAGTGTCCTGTGTTTGACGCGTGTCCTGCAGTATCCAGTAACCAGTGTGTGACGTGTGTCCTGCAGTATCCAGTGTCCTGTGTGTGACGCGTGTCCTGCAGTATCCAGTGTCCTGTGTGTGACGCGTGTCCTGCAGTATCCAGTATCCTGTGTGACGCGTGTCCTGCAGTATCCAGTATCCTGTGTGTGACGCGTGTCCTGCAGTATCCAGTATCCTGTGTGTGACGCGTGTCCTGCAGTATCCAGTATCCTGTGTGACGCGTGTCCTGCAGTAACCAGTGTCCTGTGTGACACGTGTCCTACAGTAACCAGTGTCCTGTGTGTGACGCGTGTCCTGCAGTGTCCAGTGTGTGACGCGTGTCCTGCAGTAACCAGTGTCCTGCAGTATCCAGTGTCCTGTGTGTGACGCGTGTCCTGCAGTATCCAGTGTCCTGTGTGTGACGCGTGTCCTGCAGTGTCCAGTGTGTGACGCGTGTCCTGCAGTAACCAGTGTCCTGTGTGTGACGCGTGTCCTGCAGTAACCAGTGTCCTGTGTGTGACGCGTGTCCTGCAGTATCCAGTGTCCTGTGTGTGACGCGTGTCCTGCAGTATCCAGTATCCAGTGTCCTGTGTGATGCGTGTCCTGCAGTATCCAGTGTTCTGTGTGTGACGTGTGTCCTGCAGTATCCAGTGTTCTGTGTGTGACGTGTGTCCTGCAGTATCCAGTGTCCTGTGTGACGCGTGTCCTGCAGTATCCAGTATCCTGTAGTATCCAGTGTCCTGTGTGACGCGTGTCTTGCAGTATCCAGTGACGCGTGTCCTGCAGTATCCAGTGACGCGTGTCCTGCAGTATCCAGTGTCCTGTGTGACGCGTGTCCTGCAGTATCCAGTATCCTGTAGTATCCAGTATCCTGTGACGCAGTATCCAGTAGTATCCAGTGTCCTATGTGTGACGCGTCCTGCAGTAACCAGTGTCCTGTGTGTGACGCGTGTCCTGCAGTATCTAGTGTCCTGCACTATCTAGTGTCCTGTAGTATCCAGTGTCTTGTAGTAACCAGTGTCCTGTGTGTGACGCGTGTCCTGCAGTATGTAGTGTCCTGTGTGTGATGTGTCCTCCGGTATCCAGTGTCCTGTGTGACGCGTGTCCTACAGTAACCAGTGTCCTGTGTGTGACGCGTGTCCTGCAGTATCCAGTATCCTGTGTGTGACGCGTGTCCTGCAGTAACCAGTGTCCTGTGTGTGACGCGTGTCCTGCAGTATCCAGTGTCCAGTGTCCTGTAGTAACCAGTGTCCTGTGTGTGACGCGTGTCCTGCAGTAACCAGTGTCCTGTGTGTGACGCGTGTCCTGCAGTAACCAGTGTCCTGTGTGTGACGCGTGTCCTACAGTAACCAGTGTCCTGTGTGTGACGCGTGTCCTGCAGTATCCAGTATCCTGTGTGTGACGCGTGTCCTGCAGTAACCAGTGTCCTGTGTGTGACGCGTGTCCTCCAGTATCCAGTGTCCTGTAGTAACCAGTGTCCTGTGTGTGACGCGTGTCCTGCAGTAACCAGTGTCCTGTGTGTGACGCGTGTCCTGCAGTAACCAGTGTCCTGTGTGTGACGCGTGTCCTGCAGTAACCAGTGTCCTGTGTGTGACGCGTGTCCTGCAGTAACCAGTGTCCTGTGTGTGACGCGTGTCCTGCAGTATCCAGTATCCTGTGTCCAGTGTGTGACGCGTGTCCTGCAGTGTCCAGTGTGTGACGCGTGTCCTGCAGTGTCCAGTGTGTGACGCGTGTCCTGCAGTGTCCAGTGTGTGACGCGTGTCCTGCAGTGTCCAGTGTGTGACGCGTGTCCTGCAGTGTCCAGTGTGTGACGCGTGTCCTGCAGTGTCCAGTGTGTGACGCGTGTCCTGCAGTAACCAGTGTCCTGTGTGTGACGCGTGTCCTGCAGTATCCAGTATCCAGTATCCAGTGTGTGACGCGTGTCCTGCAGTAACCAGTGTCCTGTGTGTGACGCGTGTCCTGCAGTATCCAGTATCCAGTATCCAGTATCCAGTATCCAGTGTCCTGTGTGATGCGTGTCCTGCAGTGTCCAGTGTCGTGTGACGCGTGTCCTGCAGTATCCAGTGTCCTGTGTGACGCGTGTCCTGCAGTATCCAGTATCCAGTGTCCTGTGTGACGCGTGTCCTGCAGTAACCAGTGTCCTGTAGTATCCAGTGTCCTGTGTGACGCGTGTCCTGCAGTAACCAGTGTCCTGTAGTATCCAGTGTCCTGTGTGTGATGCGTGTCCTGCAGTAACCAGTGTCCTGTGTGTGACGCGTGTCCTGCAGTATCCAGTGTGTGACGTGTGTCCTGCAGTAACCAGTGTCCTGTAGTAACCAGTGTCCTGTGTGTGACGCGTGTCCTGCAGTATCCAGTGTCCTGTGTGTGACGCGTGTCCTGCAGTATCCAGTGTCCTGTGTGTGACGTGCAGTGTCCAGTGTGTGACGCGTGTCCTGCAGTGTCCAGTGTGTGACGCGTGTCCTGCAGTGTCCAGTGTGTGACGCGTGTCCTGCAGTGTCCAGTGTGTGACGCGTGTCCTGCAGTAACCAGTGTCCTGTGTGTGACGCGTGTCCTGCAGTAACCAGTGTCCTGTAGTATCCAGTATCCAGTGTCCTGTGTGTGACGCGTGTCCTGCAGTAACCAGTGTCCTGTGTGTGACGCGTGTCCTGCAGTATCCAGTGTCCTGTGTGTGACGCGTGTCCTGCAGTATCCAGTATCCAGTATCCAGTATCCAGTATCCAGTATCCTGTGTGATGCGTGTCCTGCAGTATCCAGTGTTCTGTGTGTGACGTGTGTCCTGCAGTATCCAGTGTTCTGTGTGTGACGTGTGTCCTGCAGTATCCAGTGTCCTGTGTGTGACGCGTGTCCTGCAGTATCCAGTGTCCTGTGTGTGACGCGTGTCCTGCAGTATCCAGTGTCGTGTGACACGTGTCCTGCAGTATCCAGTGTCCTGTGTGACGCGTGTCCTGCAGTATCCAGTATCCTGTAGTATCCAGTATCCTGTGACGCAGTATCCAGTAGTATCCAGTGTCCTATGTGTGACGCGTCCTGCAGTAACCAGTGTCCTGTGTGTGACGCGTGTCCTGCAATATCTAGTGTCCTGTACTATCTAGTGTCCTGTAGTATCCAGTGTCTTGTAGTAACCAGTGTCCTGTGTGTGACGCGTGTCCTGCAGTATGTAGTGTCCTGTGTGTGATGTGTCTTCCATGTAACGCGTGTCCTGTGTGTAATATCTACTGCAGTAGCCAGTGTCATGTATCAGTGTCCTGTGTGTGACGCGTGTCCTCCGGTATCCAGTGTCGTGTGTGTGATGCGTGTCCTGCGGTATCCAGTGTCCTGTGTGTGACGCGTTTCCTGCGGTATCCAGTGTCCTGTGTGTGAGACGCGTGTCCTGCGGTATCCAGTATACTGTGTGTAACGCGTGTCCTGCAGTATCTAGTGTCCTGTGTGTGACGCGTGTCCTGCAGTAACCAGTGTCCTCTGTGTGACGTGTCCTCCATGTAACGCGTGTCCCGTATGTAATATCTACTGCAGTAGCCAGCGTCATGTATCAGTGTCCTGTATGTCACGTGTGTCCTGCAGTATCTAGTGTCCTGTGTGTGACGCATGTCCTGCAGTAATCAGTGTCCTGTATGTCACACGTGTCCTGTGTGTGTCCTGCAGTAACCAGTGTGCGGCCGAGCGGATGAGCCTAGAGGAGGAGATCAAGAGGTTCAGAGACGCGTGTGTGAAAGCGCAGAGGAGATCTACGGCGGCTCAGGTGAGATTTCAGCATCAGCTGGTGTGTTTCAATCATCGTCTGATGCTGAAGTGACGCTGGTGTTTGTGTTCAGCTGTGTGTCCTGCAGAGCCGACGGGAACACGCACTGCGGCGGCTGAGGATGAGTGTCTCTGAAGGCCAGATGATCATCAAACACATGACGGAGGCGTCGCTCAGGTACGGCACAGGATTCCCACACTGTCCATTAGGAGAGATTCAGTGTGTTGTGTCTGATGTTGGTTTGTGCTGCAGTTTCTCCTCCTCTGCGCTGCGGTCAGCCATAGACGACTGGAAGAGACACGTGTGTGACACGGAGGACCGAATCAACAGGACTCAGGTGAACTTCCTTCTGTTTCTAATATAACACAGCTGCTTTTTAAACCGTTTTTTAATATCTTTCATAAACATTATATGATGTTGGTGTCATCTTTGTTTCATAGTAAGATCCAGAACAGTGTCGACGGAGAGACATTTACGTTTGTTTAATTATGTTTTTTTATAGAAGCAACAATCAAGCAAAAGCATAACAGTGTTTCTGTAGACATTATTTTAATCAGTATATAATAATATTCTGCATGTTTTGGTCATATGGAGCTTTTTCCGTCAGTGTTTCTGTGAAACTGGTTTGAACGGTTGGTTTGCTTCAGATGGAGTTTGACGCACAGATGGATGAGGTGAAGAAGGGTGCTCGACTGTGTTCACTGCCTGATATCTTTATTCCCAGCATCCCCACTGCGCCCGCACTGCCGGTAAGAGCTCAGCTCATGACCTCATTTTCATCATCATCAACACCTGGATTTTCCTTAGAGGGGAAACACTTCCTCGCATCATCTCCACATCTCCTTCCTGCTGTTTTTCCAGTTTTTTCTGAATGTAAACTTTAACGTGAATTGTTAAATTCTACTCATTTCTTATAATGAACATTATGCCACAGATGATTTTCATAGATCTGATCTGTTACTGAAAGCCAGATCACTCCCGTATGAAGACCGCAGGACTGATGGGTCATTCTTGTGTCCTGTAGGCGCTTCTTCCACCTCCGATTCCTCAGCAGTCTGGCTCACACTTCTACGGCCCGTACGGGTCATTGCCGCCCGCCCGGACCCCCACGCCCACAGGACAGGTCACGCCACAACCCGCTGAGAGGCTTCCTGAAGAGCCTGTGACCCGCCGGCCCTCGGCCCCGCAACACCTGACAGTGTACGAGCGCATCCTGGAGCGGCTCAACATGATGTTCCCTCATTACAACAGGTGCTGCTCCAGAGCTAACGCTAACACTACCATCCTGCCACACACAGACACCAGAGCTGACGCTAACAAACGGCAACGCTACCGCTATGCCACGCACAGACACCAGAGCTGACACTAACAAACGCCAACACTACCATCATGCCACACACAGACACCAGAGCTGACGCTAACAAACGCCAACGCTACCGTCATGCCACACACAGACACCAGAGCTGACGCTAACAAACGCCAACACTAACGCCATGCCACGCACA
>CM077215.1:34383068-34415568 GCA_039654625.1 Rhinogobio ventralis
TGTATACATGCATATACACTCACCTAAAGGATTATTAGGAACTCCATACTAATACTGTGTTTGACCCCCTTTCGCCTTCAGAACTGCCTTAATTCTACGTGGCATTGATTCAACAAGGTGCTGAAAGCATTCTTTAGAAATGTTTGCCCATATTGATAGGATAGCATCTTGCAGTTGATGGAGATTTGTGGGATGCACATCCAGGGCACGAAGCTCCCGTTCCACCACATCCCAAAGATGCTCTATTGGGTTGAGATCTGGTGACTGTGGGGGCCATTTTAGTACAGTGAACTCATTGTCATGTTCAAGAAACCAATTTGAAATGATTGGAGCTTTGTGACATGGTGCATTATCCTGCTGGAAGTAGCCATCAGAGGATGGGTACATGGTGGTCATAAAGGGATGGACATGGTCAGAAACAATGCTCAGGTAGGCCGTGGCATTTAAACGATGCCCAATTGGCACTAAGGGGCCTAAAGTGTGCCAAGAAAACATCCCCCACACCATTACACCACCACCACCAGCCTGCACAGTGGTAACAAGGCATGATGGATCCATGTTCTCATTCTGTTTACGCCAAATTCTGACTCTACCATCTGAATGTCTCAACAGAAATCCAGACTCATCAGACCAGGCAACATTTTTCCAGTCTTCAACTGTCCAATTTTGGTGATCTTGTGCAAATTGTAGCCTCTTTTTCCTATTTGTAGTGGAGATGAGTGGTACCCGGTGGGGTCTTCTGCTGTTGTAGCCCATCCGCCTCAAGGTTGTGCGTGTTGTGGCTTCACAAATGCTTTGCTGCATACCTTGACCAGGACCACACCCCTAAATGCATTGAAGCAACTGCCATGTGATTGGTTGATTAGATAATTGCATTAATGAGAAATTGAACAGGTTTTCCTAATAATCCTTTAGGTGAGTGTGTGTGTGTGTGTGTATATATATATATATATATATATATACACACACACACATATACACACATACACACACACAGAGATACACAGATCAGGCATAACATTATGAGCACTGGTGAAGTGAATAACACTGATGATCTCTTCCTCACGGCTCCTGTTAGTGGGTGGGATATATTAGGCAGTAAGTGAACATTTTGTCCTCAAAGTTGATGTGTTAGAAGCAGGAAAAATGGGCAAGTGTAAGGATTTGAGCGAGTTTGACAAGGGCCAAATTGTGATGGCTAGACGACTGGGTCAGAGCATCTCCAAAACTGCAGCTCTTGTGGGGTGTTCCCGGTCTGCAGTGGTCAGGATCTATCAAAAGTGCTCCAAGGAAGGAACAGTGGAGAACCGGAGACAGGGTCATGGGCGGCCAAGGCTCATTGATGCACGTGGGGAGCGAAGGCTGGCCCGTGTGGTCCGATCAAACAGACGAGCTACTGGAGCTCAAATTGCTCCAGAAGTTAATGCTGGTTCTGATAGAAAGGTGTCAGAATACACAGTGCATCTCAGTTTGTTGTGTATGGGGCTGCATAGCCGCTGACCAGTCAGGGTGCCCATGCTGACCCCTGTCCACCGCCGAAAGCACCAACAGTGGCACGTGAGCATCAGAACTGGACCACGGAGCAATGGAAGAAGGTGGCCTGGTCTGAGGAATCACGTGTTCTTTTACATCACGTGGATGGCCGGGTGCGTGGCTTACCTGGGGAACACATGGCACCAGGATGCATTATGGGAAGAAGGCAAGCCGGCGGAGGCAGTGTGATGCTTTGGGCAATGTTCTGCTGGGAAACCTTGGGTCCTCCATCCATGTGGATGTTACTTTGACACGTACCACCTACCTAAGCATTGTTGAGACCATGTACAGCCTTTCATGGAAACGGTATTCCCTGGTGGATAATGCTCCTGCCACAAAGCACAAATGCTTCAGGAATGGTTTGAGGAGCACAACAACGAGTTTGAGGTGTTGACTTGGCCTCCAAATTCCTCAGATCTCAATCCAATCGAGCATCTGTGGGATGTGCTGAACAAACAAGTCCGATCCATGGAGGCCCCACCTCACAACTTACAGGACTTAAAGGATCTGCTGCTAACATCTTGGTGCCAGATACCACAGCACACCTTCAGGGGTCTAGAGGAGTCCATCAGAGACGGGTCAGCAGAAGGGGGACCAACACAATATTAATACATAATATCAATGTTATGCCTGATCGGTGTATATAAACAGTTATAAAGCACACAAAGGTCTTCATATGAAATCCAGATTTGTGGGTTTAATCAGATTATATTTTACAGATTATATTATACAGGTTTAATTGCATTATATTATAACTGAAATATTCTAAATAATTAAATATTTACTCAGCATTAAAGTAGAACATATAGGCTTTTTTTATTTTTTAAATCAAATAAACAAATAATACATTATGCTTACTCTGTAAGTGACATGAGCAAAACAGAAGTCTTTAATTGCAATTTGTATGACATTCATCAGCACAAAATTCATGATCATGACAGGCCTAACTTAAATATTTTAGCTTTGGCTGACACAAACCTCTGAGGAATCCCTGCATTTCATGATGCCAAAGAATAAAAGATTAAAATCAGTTTGTTTAAAAGATCCACAGATGACACTGAATCAATATCTCAGGTGAGCGGATGACTTTATTAAACGCTTACTTTACAGGAGCAAATGTCCATATTCACTGATCAAAAGTCTTTTCATGTAATTTACTGTGAGAAGAGTAATTTTTCCATTCATAATAATAATTTTTAAAAAAGAGTCTTGCGACAGATCCAAAGGCCTCAGATGTTGATTTTGGACTCAAACTCTGACCAGCTTCAGTGGGAAGTTTTCTGTTATCAAATGATCGTCGTGAAGAACAATCACAATGTTCACCTCAAATTCTAGAAGAGAAGAAAGTAAATCTATAAATGCAATAATGGACTGTGGAATATACACACATTACCACAAACAAATCCAGTATTGAACACAGCTGTAAAGAGAGATCCTTACCGACTTTAAAGTTGGTGGTTTCAAGCGTTGGACAGGTGAAGAGCCGAGGAAACACCATGTATATGGGGATGGAGAGGCCATGACAGACATCTCCTTCAGCAATCTGGATGTTCTGGATCTCTGTGGCGTCTCTAGCATATCCCTCCGCACAGCCTGAACACACACAGGTAACACTGAACACAGTGATGCAACACTGTCTGCACAGCCTGAACACAGTGATGCAACACTGTTCAGTCACTGTGGATGGTTTTAAAGCTGAACATTAGATCTGTTTCTCACCACAGGTCTCCACACGGACCAGCTGCAGCTCGATGCTCTTGAGGGCGACCTCTGACCTCTCCACCACCAGCTCGCCGGTCAGAGGTCGCGTGATTGCACAGCTGGTGGCGTCCAGGTGACCTTTGATCAGGAACTTGGGTAACGAGGTCCTCTGCAGAACACAAAACCACACACGTGAGGCTGATATATCAGCTGATATTTGTCAATTATCGGCTCTGATGTGTCCGATTTATTTATATTTTTAACAATTTCTTTATTTATAAAAAAATACTATAATAGGATTAATGAATCTAAGCACTGCAATCTAAAGTATAACCATTTGATTTCAAATTATTTATTTCTAATTTAGTAAGTATGTTAAATATATATACATTTTATTTCAGCAATTGTTATGCATGTTTTCTTATCTTTAACAAACATTTAAATCATCAAAATATGAGGAAAATATTTTATACTTTTTAAAATGTTAAATATGAGGGAAGAACAAAACACTAAACTTGGTGAAGGTATTTATGACAAAATTATTTGGCAAAAAAGGCAAACTACAGCTACAGGTTTTATTTTACTATGCAAACAAAATGCACAGAAAAACAACAATCAGTTTTTAATATTTGGTTGGTTCTCTCTTGTTTTTGCATGTGCTCATAATTTCTTTGTATGACAGCCTGGCGAAAAAAATGATGTCTCAGTATTTGTCGTGTTTCATTGTTTTATTTGTGATGATAACGCAATCGACTCCAAGCACAACTACACAATATGATTAGAAAATCTTTAAAGGGGTCATGAATTGAGAAATCAACCGTTCCTTGATCTTTTGACATGTAATATCTCATTGTGCTATAAAAACATCAATTTCAGAACTCAAAACTTCCTCGTTAGTCCAAAAACAGCTTTTATTGAAACCAAGCTCAAAAAACAACTGGTTTCGGATTGTCAAATTATGATGTAATAGAGAGACTGCATCTGCAGCGTCAGGTCAACGCCCACTTCTACATCACATATTTGGCCCCGCCCACTGAGAGAAGAGACACAATATCTCTGGACTAAAATAACATTACCCTCCAAAGGATCCTAACGCTGGGAAAGTGCTTATTTATTTTCAACTATGTGAATGTCTATTTTTTGCAGGAATCCTTGGGATCATTTGTGTCTGTCATCGGCTAATGCTCACGGCTGCACGCTTTCATGCGACTGGATTCATGCGGTTAAAACTCGCAGATGTCCTGGTCAGTGTTCACAGGAGTCACAGTCATATTCGATTTCAATTCAAGCCGTTCAACTGTGCTCTCAGAGTTGGTTATATTTATAAAGAGTCTGCGCTTAATCTCCCACCACAGGTGTAATCCACGTTGGATCTCTCCCACACTTTAATGTATATGTATGCCACTTTAGCATAGTGATCACTTGAATATACAGCTACAAGCTATCGCGCTAACCTGTCAGTCATGAATGAGTGTGTCTGCCTGCTGATTGGCTGGAAGTGCGTGCTCGTCACCGATGTCAACACCAATGCCAGCTGACTCTGCGTGTTCCTCTCTAACCATTGGTACGTGATATAAACACGTTTTTTTTTTAAATGTATTTTTTTTTACGCCCCTTCCATTTACTTTAAATTACAACCACTTTAATGCAACCACTTTCCAGCGCCTCAGGAAACATAAAAAAATGCAGTTCATGACCCCTTTAACACATTCTGAATGATATTTTTTAAGGGTGAAGGCTTGACCGAGATCCTCGTACCTCTCTGACATTCTGCAGCGTCTCCGGCATGATGGTGAAGTCCACCGGATTCGGCTGGAGCTTGGCCTTCTGCGGCTGAAACACACACACACGCTGCTGTTACGGACTCTGTCGGTCATGTGACTGTACCTCATCGTGTGTGTGTCTGACCTGGCAGTGCAGCATGAATTCACAGCTCTTGCTCAGGTCTTTGGCGAGCAGCGGGCGTCTCATGTCGCAGCGGAGCGTGTACTGGAACACAAGCACAACACGTCACACTAGCCGCATCACGCCAGCGGAACACGCGTGTGCGTGTGGCGCCCGCTCACCTGTATGTTGACAAACACGCCGTGGTACGTCTCGTACAGGACCTTGTTGGCTTTGGCCTGCAGGGGAAACTCAAATGGGATCTCGGTTCTTCCCGCGGGGAACTTCCCTGGTTTCACCACCTCCATGTTGCTGGACACCAGCTGGATGGGCTGAACATCATCACACGCTTCAGATCTTTCACAGTCATAAACACAATCAATGATGCAAAACCTTCATCAAATATGAGACTCCCTCAGACGAGAGTCATCATTCAGATCATCTGATAGTGTCAGTCAAACACATCCTGAAAACTACATCATATCCTGTCAAAGGATTCTTAACCATGAGTGTGTGTTTATCTCTCTGACGCGTGTGTAATTACAGCAGATTCACCGTTTGATCTTTAGAATTTGTTCCTGCTCTGACATCTGATGGAATTAAACACGACATCACATAATAACTCTTTAATAAGGGTTCATTAGTTAACATGAACAAAACACTTCTGTGAGTGTGTGAGTGTGAGTGAGTGAGTGAGTGAGTGAGTAAGTGAGTGAGAGAGAGAGTGAGTGTGTGAGGGAGTGTGTGTGTGTGTGAGTGAGAAAGTGTGTGTGTGAGTGTGTGTGTCAGTGTGAGTGAGTGAGTGAGTGTGTGTGTCAGTGTGAGTGAGTGAGTGTGTGTGTGTCTGTGAGTGAGTGAGTGTGTGTGTGTGTCAGTGTGAGTGAGTGTGTGTGTGTGTGTGTGTGAGTGTGAGTGAGTGAGTGAGTGTGTGTGTCAGTGTGAGTGAGTGAGTGAGTGAGTGTGTGTGTGTCTGTGAGTGAGTGAGTGTGTGTGTGTGTCAGTGTGAGTGAGTGTGTGTGTGTGTGTGTGTGAGTGTGAGTGAGTGAGTGAGTGTGTGAGTGAGTGAGTGAGTGAGTGAGTGAGTGAGTGAGTGTGTGTGTGTGTGTCTGTCTGTGAGTGAGTGAGTGAGTGAGTGTGTGTGTGTGTCAGTGTGAGTGAGTGAGTGTGTGTGTGTGTGTGTGTCAGTGTGAGTGAGTGTGTGTGTCAGTGTGTGTGAGTGAGTGTGTGTGTGTGTGTGTGTGAGAGTGAGTGAGTGAGTGTGTGTGTGTCAGTGTGAGTGAGTGAGTGTGTGTGTGTCAGTGTGAGTGAGTGAGTGAGTGTGTGTGTGTGAGTGTGTGTGAGTGTGTGTGTGTGTGTGAGTGTCACCTTGACGGAGTTGTAGAAGGCCTCGAACACCCCCACACTCCTGGAGCTCAGCGTCAGGTTCACGAGCCCCTCCAGAGCGAGGGAAAGCCCCTGATGCTGCAGCGCGTCTCGGCTGATGATCACCAGAACTCCGCTCAGCCGCTCCTGGAACAGCCCAAACACACACACACACACACACACGTGTGAGACTCACAGCGGGACAGCCGCAGCTCCGCAGACTCTGAGCTCAAGACACTCTCACCCCTTCATGATACACTTTATTCGCTCGCTTCAGTCTGATATCCAGTGAAACGCTCATCTTCTCTGCTCAAGCTCTTCCGCGTCGCTGTCATGTGACCACTGGCGTCATCAGGAGGGGCGTGTCTTCAGTTTAACCGTTATTAAACCGCTTTATATATATATATATATTTAGAGACATAAAGAAGTACTTATTATCAAAATATTATTAGACAAAAACCTCTTAGTTTTGCATAATAACTTTATTACATGTCCTTCAGAAACTAATCTAACTACTATTCTGCGTGCTGAGAAGGAAACAGAAACACGACGGTTAATGAAACCACACTACATGTGTTTACAGTAATATCTGGTAAAACGAGCTTTATTATATTAATATCGCGCACGTACCTTCACTTTCGCTTCGCCCTACGAAACGTAAAAATGATTGGCAGTTTCCATGACAACCCCGAGAACGGTTTCTGCGTCATGAGGTCATCCGGGAACTTGGCCGTGTGATGGACAGTCGTCATGGAAACCATCTCACTCGGCTTCCATTTTGTTCCTGACTTTTTTCTCCCTTCAAAGGACTGATGACTGCCGTTACCGAAGCGCTCGATAACGATTGAGAAATCGATCGTCGATCCGCGCGTCGTATCGATGATGAGCAGCCCTGTGTGGCGAGTTTAGTGCGCGAGTCCTGTGCGCGGGTTTGCAGCGCGCGCGCGTGCGCGCCATTTTGTCCAGGGTAAGCGGCGGCGCGCGCGCAGGATGAGTGACTGACGGACGGACGGCGGGACTGCTGCGCTGCGGAGCGCGCCGACGCTCACCGAGAGAGAGGCGCTGTTCTTTTCTCTACGAGGCTTTGCATCGGACATACTTTGGAAAGGGATTCCCGAGGAAGGTGGCTGGGAATTATTGCGGATTCTCCCGGAGGATTTTCATTCCTCTCGTCAGAAAGAAACGCGCGCGACACGGTGAGTGATGACGGCTAGCGCTGCGGCTAACGGTTAGCTGCCCTCAGCGATCCCGACGCCGCGCACCGGAGGCTCGTATCCGCTCGCTCCGTCTGAATTCAGGCTCGATCCGAAGCGTTTTGTGCTTTTTCGGAGGCTCCTCGAAACAACGGCTGTGTTTTGTCGCTCGCTTCGTTCAGGCTTCGGTCCGTTTGCAGGCCTGGGCAGCTAATGTCCAGCTAGCCTCGGTGTCGACAGCTCGGTGTGAAGGTTTCACCGATGAGGAGGAGTTTATTAAGCGCTCAACACCATCCCTCCCGAGCGCCCGACCGTGTGCCTGCCGCTTTCCGCGCGGGTTCGTGCGGCGGTTGTGCCGTTAGCGGCTAGGCTAACGCGAGCCAGTGTTTTGACAGCTTTGATTCTCGTCATGTGCGCAAAACTGATTTACAGCATCAAACAATCGCAACCGTGTAAAAGTCATGCTGGAGAATGTGTAGTAGCAGCTTAACAACCTTCTTCAGATATGTGCCGTTAACCTGCAGATCCTGATGATGATGATGATGAGCTCTTCATCGTGTTTCTGTGTAGATGTGTGTGTTATTGTGTCTTTCTCTTGTGATTGTGTTTACACGGGCTTCAGAATCTAATGTGTGTTTGCTCTCTTTGGACACTGAATGTATGATTATATGTTGTTCTGGTATGCATTGTGCTTAATTGCTGCCTTGCAGTTATTTAGTATGCACTCCTAAACTGATATAGGGTGTGTGTTAATTTCACGGCAGATCTTCACCAATGGTTGTGCAAGTTGAAGATCAACTCAACCATCTCAAAACACGGCAAGACCCTGCAGAAACATCAGGGCTGTTCTCACCTGGAAACCACTCGCGAGTCGCTTCAGGTACACTGATATAACACACACACACACACACACACACACACGCTCAGGTACAGTATGTGTTCTCACTGTCTGCTGTTCTCGCAGTGGGCTGTGGTTTGCAGATGGACTCCCCTGTCACAATGATATGAGATTTGTCAGAAGACGATGCATACAGGTGAGCCTAACTCTAACACACGCGTGTTCTCATCATGATCGTGTAAACTCTCTGACTCGGACCTTGTGCAGCCTCTGTCCATCTTTCAGTGTTTTATAGAGAGGAACGGACCGCTCTGCCCAGTGCTGGTCAACTATAGATGTTTAAAAATAAAGGCAGGGTCCGATGGCAGCATCTGTCTCCAGGGTCGGCTCCCTCACTCACACAAACTGATTCCGGGTTCCTCACCCGAGAGCTTTTCTGTCAGCAAATACTGTGTTAAACTGTGCTGGGAAATGTGTCAAAGTGCAATTCAATTTCATGCCTCTTACCCGTTTTCCTATTGGACAGAGCCTCACAGCTTTGCCCTAGCAACAAAAGTGGGTTATTTGCATACCCTTTCCTGATTGGCTGCCGCTTTAGCCAGCTGGCCAATGGCGCGGCATCTTCCTGGTGGTAGGCTATGGTAATGAAGCACTGTTGCTGGGCTTGAGAGCGCTGGTTACCAGTGTGAATGTGCTGCATTGTGTTTGCTGGTGAGAGACGCTGATAAATGACGACTTAATGATCTGCAGAATTCCCGCTCGCTGCAGACCGTCACATTTCCAAACATCACAAACGCTCACATATACTCTTTATTGTGCTGTTATTTGTTCCATTAAAACCCTCCGCTGTTGTCTAGACGTCTGTAGTGTGGGATCATTGGTTGGTTTTGTTCAGTCACGCTTCAGGTCTGTCACTGTAATCATCTCATTTGAAAGCCTTATTTGAGCGCTCGCTGTTTACAGTTAGATAGAGTTCAGTGTGTGTGAGATCCTGATGCTGAGTCATAAACACACACTCGATCAGCTCTGATTAGACCTGCGTGTGTGTGTGTGTGTTTGAACCTACAATCCACGTTCTGTGCGTTTGAAGGACTGAGTGTCGTCTTGTGACAAAAGCACGACCACCCTGATCTGCCATTTTGGTCTGAGCTTTTTCAGGTGTTCTGTAACCCGATCGGGCTTTGGCTCGGAGCGTTTGCTGCGTGTACATTGACACAATGAAGCCTGTTCTTCAGTGATATCAAAGTAAAAGCAAGAAGAGGTTGTTGTCTGTCTCTGCTGAAGTTGTCTGTGTGTGTGTGTGTGTGTGCTTCAGGAGGAGAGACCTCAGCATGCAAACCCTCCTCTGTTCGGCTGGCCCCCTCGTTTTCTTTCCATTCGGCTGGTGTGCAGATGGATGCGCAGACGCCCCACTCTCACCCGCCGTTCAGTGATGGTCACCCGCAGAGCGCCGCTGACCAATCAGCCGCTGCGCTGCCGTACAGCTCGCAGGCCCCGCAACCCAACACCTCCCAGGTACGCGTCGCTAGTGGGCGCTGGAGCGTATACGCGCGGTCGGGCCGCTCTCACGCGCGCTGCTCTGTGTTGCAGGTAACTGCGGATTTGGTGATGCTACAGAGGCGGATGCCGCAGTGTTTTCGGGATCCAGCGACTGCGCCCTTAAGAAAACTCTCCATCGAACTGATCAAAACATACAAACACATCAATGAGGTGCGACATTCAAATTACTGTGTGTTGAACCGAATTTAAAGAAATTATCTTGATCCCTTTTTGTTGAATAAATGCATTCTGCTTGCAGGTTTACTATGCAAAGAAGAAGCGTCGTCACCAACAGGGTCAGGGCGAGGACTCCAGCAACAAGAAGGAGAGGAAGATTTACAACGACGGCTACGATGATGACAACTTTGACTACATCGTTAAAAATGGCGAGAAGTGGATGGACCGATATGAAATTGATTCTTTAATAGGCAAAGGCTCGTTCGGTCAGGTCAGTGTGTGCCAGTGGAGAAACGGATCCGGTGTTCTGGTGTGGTGGATCGGTGTGTGACACTTGTGTTCGTCTCCCTCTGCTGGCAGGTGGTGAAGGCGTACGATCGCGTGGAGCAGGAGTGGGTCGCCATCAAGATCATCAAGAATAAAAAGGCTTTTCTGAATCAGGCTCAGATTGAAGTCCGACTGCTGGAGCTCATGAACAAACACGACACCGAGATGAAGTACTACATCGGTAATGTGGCACATATTCACGGCTTCTGCGTGCTTAGAAAACCCGGAAAAAATCAGGCCTCGGAAAGTCCTGGAAATGAATTGAAATTTTTTCACAATTTTTCCCATTAAATTTTTTTTCTGGTTTTCTTCTGCTCGCTAATATTTTGTCTGCTAAAGTCGCTTCTGTGTGAGTGTTGGTTCAGCGTGAGACGTGAGGACGTTCTGTGCTGTATCTTTTGTCATGTGGTTGTCCTGTGTATGAAACGGTGTTTAGAGAGGAATGAATCGCTCTATTTAGGGCAGGCGTCGTGCCGGTCAACTATGAATGTTTAAAAATAAAGGCCAGGGTCTGATTCCTGTCTGTCTGTGTTCAAGCAGAGTTTTTACACTAGACTTCCCAACACAATGAGAAATTAATGTAAATGGCAGTTCTGGAAATCTGGCAAACTGAACTTGGACGGCAGAGAGTGGGCTGTTTGCTGATGGTCAGGAGTTAACACCGCTTCGCTTCATAGCTCAGAAATACAGATTACATTTGCTTATGTTTTTTCATTGTAGTAACTGCGCAAAATGTTTCTTCTGTCTGCTCGATCTGACCGGATAAAATAGTCAAGTCATGCTTTATTTCTATAGCGCTTTATAGGACACGGCTTCACAGGGATCAACAGGAAAATAATCATTCAGTGAAACAGTGCCATTGTTCAGTGTTGATTCAGTTCAATAACTGTAAAGATCATCAAATATGAAATATATGTAATTAATAACAGTTTATTAAAAGCATTATAACCACATAACTGTCATTATTACACAGTGATGAATTGCTTTTTGGTTTTTTAGGGATGCATGAAATCACCACAATATCGTTATCGGCTCATAAATGGAGATTTTTAATCATTATCGATCCGATGTGTTAAAGCAGACAGATGATGTATTTCCTTAAGCCGAGACGCTTCAGATGCTGTCCGCCATGATGGTTTTGAATTGCTTGATATGATTGAAATCACTTCAAAAAGGAAGATACCGTTCAGTCAGTGCAACGTGTAGCACAAGATAACATTATAATGAGAGCACGACTGTAAACAATGCTGTGAGTTCGCTGAGCGCCCGTGTTTTAGCGGCGCGTTGTTGAGGGAAGAGCGCGTCCGCGGAGTTACAGTTAGCTTGTGCGTTCACAGCACTCTGTGCCATTGGAAGTTATAATATTATGTTTATTTTGTGTGTGTATATCTGATTAATCTCATTAGGATGTTAGTTTGAGTTAATTAACGATGCAGTGAAGTGCTTTGTATCAGTGACCATCTTTAGCTTTAGCGCACGCAGCTCTAACATCAGTGCACAACATTAATAACTAAAGGGGCTGTCATATACATTATAATGAGAACACTACTGTGATTTAGCGCTGTGAATTCTTTGTTGTTGAGTTTCAGTGCATTGTGGGAAGAGCTCTTCCACAGCAGTTACACATTCAGATTAGCATGTAACTAAGTCCAAGCGTCACTTGTGCATTCGTGTCATTTTGTGCAGCTATAAGTCGTAATATTAAAGGTGCACTATGTAACTTTTCCGTCCGCTAGAGGTCGCCTATTCAAAACAAAGGCGTAGTTTGATGACGCCAAGTTTGAGTGCAGAATCTTGGGACGTGGTCTTCACCTCACAGCCGGTGGAAAAGAATCGGGATAGGACTCGGGCAGAACACATGTTCATGGATGCGATTATTAACGTCACTGTAGTGTGAAGCAGAGCAGAGCCGAGTGTTGTGGGAGCTGAGCGAGGCCGTTGGAGCGATTGTTAATGAGATGAACGCAACACACGCCTCGCGAGCAGAGGGACTCTTATTATTATTCCTGCACCTGATTTCTGTTAGATATAGCCTACGCACTTCACTGCTGTTCATACTGGTTCAGTGTTACAGGACATTAATAAAAGAAACGGGGTATGATGACGTGTTTCTGTTTCAAAGGGCAGGGGTAGGCGAAGGGGTATAAAATAGAATTGGGATTGGGCCTAAGAGTAAAGCGTTTCTGCTGAATAAAACCAGAAGCCGAGGGTAACACGGATATGACGGCATTGACCGGCGACTCCCTCGCACGTCCCGGTTCCTCGGTTAAAATAGCAATTTTCTCACGATACAAATAGTTGGAAACATTTGGGATATTGTAAGTACTCAACTGAACAAAATATATAACACTGGCCTAGTGGATTTTGGATATTTTACTGAAAAAGTCACATAGTGCACCTTTAAGTTTATGTAGTATAAATCTCATATAGTATGCGTTTCGTTGAGGTGATAACCGGCAGCGTGTCTGTACTGTGATTATCTTCAGTTTCATTTCCAATAGTGACATTAAAGATGTTTACTATTACTGTAGTATTAAAAATGCTTAAACATTGCATTATTATTAATAACTAGCACTTTTATTGTTCTCGTTTTTCAATATGTTAAGCAATGGATTTTTTGGTAACCCTTTACAATAAGGTCTCATTTGCTAATGCATTAACATGAACTAACAGAGAGCAATAACAGTTGTTAATCACGTGTGTGTTAGTTCTGTGCATTGGCTAATGTTAACACACAACAGTGGATCTTAAAAACGTCTTAAATGTTGAGACTAAGAAAAATCCTGTAGAAGTATCGTTCATTCGTTGTTGGGTTATGTTAACTGATGCTAGCAAAATTAAACCTTATTATAAAGTGTTACAATTTCTTTTATTATAAAAGAAAGTTGGCCATGGGAGTGTGAAACTAATTTTAAAACTGAATCTTCAGTATATTCAGGCTACTGTATATGTGTGATTCATGTTGAAGTGTTTGGGGCATGGCTTTTCATGGGGAGCCTTTTGTACATCAGAATTTGGATTTAAATTTATCGGCTAATATATCGGTATCGGCCAAAGTTTTTATTTGCATTCCAAGTTTCTTTGTTTTGAAGGGATGGAACTAGAGTCTGGACAGGACCACGCCCAGATTTATGTCATTTTGTGCGTTTATTTGCTGCCGAAGGTATTGGTTTTGCATTCGTATGCTAGCAGAGACTGGCGTTGTCTGAAGGAATTGATCCAACTCTTTTTGTGCATTCATGCGTTTGAAGCGGATTCGCGTCTGACGCCCGAGTTGAAAAATCCTGGGGGGTATTCCAGAAAGCAAGGTTAACTTCCCGTCACATACACCCTGAACTCTCGGTTGATTAACCCAAACCTTGCTTACTCGAGGTGTGCTGGTTCCTAAAACGAGTCCGGGAGTAAGTTCAGCCAACTCAGTGTGTTCCCGTTTAACACACAAGACATTCTCAACAGAGCGACGAATCGATGAGTCACCATGGAAACAGACAGCGCGCCATTCTACTTCCTCTTCTTCTTTTGTTTAATGGAGATTTACATAACCTACTCAGTGCACATCGCCACCTATTTGGTGGTTATGCAATAATTTTTTCAATGTCTTTGTTTAATAAGTAATTCACTGAGCATAAGGATTATATTGTTTGTTTGATGCTAATTAATTGAATGCAGATCCATGTGTGAGATGACAATAAAATAAATAATAAATATATTTAAATTGCATTAACATTTAAACTTATTTTTTTATTAATTTTTTATTGTAATTCTTTAGAATTAATATATAATATTGTATATTATATAACTGAAACAAATGTGATTATATTAATAACTATATTAATTGTATAAAACACATCTGAATCCCTCTTAAGCAAACTAACCCTGGATCATGAGCGGCTCCGGAGCAGGTGATGTTCAGAGAGGGAGTTGCCATGGTTACTTGCATACCCTGAAAGTTACCTCCGGTTTTGGAACTGAAAGTTGAGGTTATCCGCTAACTTACTCTTAAACACACCTGGGTATGTCACATAACCTGCTTTCTGGAATACCCCCGGCGTCTATTCGCGCCGCGTTAACCAATCAGGAGCCTGCTTGCTGCTGTCACGTGGTGAAGTGATGTGATAAACTAATGGCAAGTCAATAGCGGATGAGAAACCCCCGTAATTTAAAAATACTACTGTTATTGTCACAAAATGTAGTTTTACGACTTTTTCAGTCGAGAATGTAATTGTTTAAAGCTCAAATCTGTGGTTTATTTATAAAGAGAGCACCTATTTGAACATTTTATCTGGTGTTTTGGGAGTTGTGAGATCCAGGCGATCAGCGGCGCTCAGCGCTCGTTAACCCGGCGAGAGCAGCCTTTCCTCGGCTAGTCCTTCTGGCGTCTGCCACGGCTCTGATGCTAGTGGTTAAACATGAGATGTGATTCGTCTTGTGTAGATCTAATGGGCGATCTTCGGTCTCATGAATCTATCATTTGTTGCCTGCCAAATCGTGTTGACTGAGAGCAAAGTGAAGTTTCATAACTTTATTTTTTTAGGCTATTTAACTTTACCATTGTAGCCTGCTAGCGCTGACTTTATATGTTTGACTGAATTGTTTGCTTTATTTCTTGTATAGCTTCTTATACCTTTTACATATACTTTTATAATGGCTATCATTGATCACACTTAAACTGACATTTAACAAAAAGAGACTGGGTTGTGTTTTATGTCATATTTAATTTTATTACAGTGATAATCATATATATGCACACTTATTGTCTGAACCACACATTAATGTGTTTAATATATATTTTTAAATGTAAACGAAAAGAGGCAGAGTTGTGTTAAAAGGCATTATCTTGCGCAGTATTGGTGAATCCTACTCGTGCTTGCGTTTCCCCGACACACGGGCGCGCGCCTGAACACACACCTAATCGCAGCGCGCAGACTCTGACTGTTTTTATCAACTAAATGAGTTTTTTACACTTTTAAATTCTGTAAATATCCATTATAATTAGCAGTTTATTGCAGATTTATTTGAATTAAAAACTACTCTTTACAATTACAAATGTTCTGAAATAAATGGCCTTTTTGAAAGGACGCCTAGACTTTTCTTGACATAAAAGCTTACAGAAGCCATATTTCTGAGAGAATCATCCGCAAATTTGAATCAAAACATGATCAGACATTCAGTTTTATATTTAGGTTATTTTCAGGCCCTTAACATTAAAGTCTCATAATTTTTTTCCTAAGTGAATTTCAATTAAAAAGTCACTTACATGTATATTTTCCCTTGTTTTACTCTGTTCCTATACTACTTTGAGTTATTATGACTCTTGGGTAACAAAGTTTCAAGTGTCTAGTTTAAAATAATAAGACCAGATTTATAAATATAGACCATAGGGTTTAAGAGCTGCAGACATTTTTATTTGGGTATGGCGTTTTCAGAAATAGGGGCGCAGGTTAGGAGGTTAAAGCAGGATGGATTCTGATTGGCTGTCAGTGTTTGTATCGTTCATCAGCTCCTTCTGAAAGTGATTCCAGCGTCTCGTTAGGGTTGAGGTGTGGACTCTTCTTACAGAATCAGAACGATTATTATAACTTTAGAGTTAATCATTATAGTTCTAGGGTTAGAGATGATCTTCATGAATGCTGTAGAGGAACTGATGGTGCAGCGCAGAAACTCACGCCTGTTTCACACACACTCCGTCTGCAGTCCGTTTGCAGTGCGCAGCTGATCCGCGGTTGTATACCACAAACACGGCATTTATTCATTGTTTTTTATTTCAAATCCAAAAGTTGTTACTGAACATGGCTTGTCAGCACTGCGATTCTCTTTGTATAGCCTACACTCGTTCATAGACGTCACGTTTAAAAACGCACTACATTTAAACAACGTTTTATTCAATTCATTACTTTATATTTATATAGCCTAGTACTTTAGATTTAGCTGTATATTACTTGCTCACGCACGTGGCAAAACATTTAAACATAGGTTATAGCCTAAAATCACAAACATTTTAAATTAAAACTTACAATAGGCTAGACAAAAACAGCCAACTCTCATCTTTTCTTTCGTTTTTAAATCTTTACAAGAAATCCTGCAGGTCATAAAGAAATGAGTTTTTCCACCTCCAAGAAAGGACGAGTGCTCTCCATTATGTCTCCTTATTTACCTAAATGCCAGGTACGGTCTTTTCACGTCAATACATGCTTATTTTAATGCGAACAATGCGCTGTCACTTTAGTTGAGCGTGTGCAGCACAGCAGAAATGGACTCTGGAGCGCTGCTGGACCGCATCCGCGTGCAGTGTGAACGCGCTAACCGGTTAACATGGGTACGGCAAACACGCACCGTAAACGGAGTACGTGTGAAACAGGCCTCACACAAACGTCCGGCCTTCGCTCCAGTGACATCGGTCAAAAAACTGTGTGCTGTTAACGTCATGGCCTGTTTTTCTTTCTCCTCTAGTTCATCTGAAACGCCATTTCATGTTCCGGAACCACTTATGTCTGGTCTTCGAGATGCTGTCCTATAACCTGTACGACCTGCTGAGGAACACAAATTTCCGCGGCGTGTCGTTGAACCTGACCCGCAAGTTCGCTCAGCAGCTGTGCACCGCGCTGCTCTTCCTGGCCACGCCCGAGCTGAGCATCATCCACTGTGACCTCAAACCCGAGAACATCCTGCTCTGCAACCCCAAGAGATCCGCCATCAAGATCGTGGATTTCGGAAGCTCCTGTCAGCTGGGACAGCGGGTGAGACTCAATGACACGCTATCCATCGTTTTCCTCAGTGGGTTCGGGATTTGACGTTTCAGTCTAAAAGCGTGTTGATTTGTGGAGCATTTGTGTTTGACTGCGTCTCCAAAGCACATTCAGTAACGTGGCTGCATGTGTCCTCAGATATACCAGTACATCCAGAGCCGCTTCTACCGCTCCCCTGAGGTCCTGCTGGGAATGCCGTACGATCTGGCCATCGACATGTGGTCTCTGGGCTGCATCCTGGTGGAGATGCACACCGGAGAGCCTCTGTTCAGCGGCGCCAACGAGGTGAGATCAGATCTGCGCTGACTTCTCTCTCACATACTCACAAAATGATGTTGATGCCGAGTATCCTCATTAAGAAGGAAATGGCGTGTGTGTCAGTATGTTAGATCTGTGCATTCAGTCTTAAAGTGACGGCAGCCTAATAAACCTGCTGCTGTTTTGTTCTATTATATTTATTTGTGCTAATATTTGCACACAACTGCAGCACACGCTTATAATAAACAGGATATTGTGAGTTGGTGTGGACGCTAATATAATTATCGTTCTTAGTGTGAACAGGCCTTCAGAAATCAAGGTTACATTGGTCAAAAACAACCAAAGCAAGAAGTTTTTTGTAAAAATCTGAAAAGGTCGTTAGCGTTGAGCCGTGACTCCTGTGCTGTAGTTGTCTTACGGTTTTTGATGCACTTTCTGATGGCAGGTCGACCAAATGAATAAAATCGTGGAGGTTTTGGGGGTCCCTCCCAATCACATTCTGGAGCAGGCACCTAAAGCCAGGAAGTTCTTTGAGAAGATGTCCGACAGCACATGGTGCGCAAAGAAGACCAAAGATGGCAAAAGGGTGCGAGTCTTTCTTCTCTTCCATTCCTTTTCCCTTCAGCAGCTCTGTTTGATTCATGATCTTGACGCCTCTCGTCTCTCCCATGTGCAGTATAAACCCGCAGGCTCCCGGAAGCTGCACAGTGTTCTGGGCGTGGAGGCGGGCGGCCCCGGCGGGCGGAGAGCCGGAGAGTCGGGCCACGCCGTCGCTGACTACCTGAAGTTCAAAGACCTGATCCTCCGGATGCTGGACTATGACCCCAAGACGCGCATCCAGCCGTATTACGCGCTGCAGCACAGCTTCTTCAAGAAAACCGCAGACGAGGGCACGAACACCAGCAGCAGCGTGTCCACGAGTCCGGCGCTGGAACAGTCGCAGTCGTCCGGAACCACGTCGAGCACCTCCTCCAGTTCAGGTCAGAGAGGGCGGCAGCCGGCACACACACACACACCTGAGCTCATGAGTTCTGATGGCACTGACTCTAACCGCTGTGTGTTTGCAGGGGGTTCTTCTGGAACGAGCACCAGCGGTCGCGCCCGCTCTGACCCGACCCATCAGCACCGGCACAGCGGAGGACACTTCAGTGCTGCGGTGGGCATGGACTGCCACAACCTCTGCCCGCAGGTGCCAACCACACACAATCACAGCAGTCGCGTGCTAGCGGATTAGCATTACACACACAATTGTTCCAAAATGACAAGCTACAGTTTCTGTAGTCAGTGTGCACAGGTTTATATCAGGAAGTTAATGTTTCTAAGGTCCAGATGGCTCCAGTGACCCTTCTGAGGAAGAACTAGCCGCTGGATTTGACGCATTCACCACCTCAAATCTTTGAGCCACTCAGGAGCGCAACAGTCGGGTTTCGGAAGTAAAAACTCTTTGCTGTAGGAAAATAGATTTTTAACTTCTAAACCTTTAAAGTAGGGCTGCACGATTTGGGGAACAAATCTAATTGCGATTTTAAAATACTATTTATTTATTTTAATATAAGAACACCAGGGGCCTGTACCATGTTGGTAGTTTAACAAACTCAGGGTTACAGGATTAGGTTTGAGTTGACACAACCAAACCAATCCAATCCGGCTTTGTTGGTCCCATGATCCTGATCATCAGCTTTCTCTGTCAACTCAGGCTTTGATCCGGAGTTTAGCTGTGACATCAGCAGTGAACAGCCAATCACGTGCCTTTCAACACAGAGAACGTGTGATTCTCTTCTCGCGAGAGAGCCAGCGTGATTCAAAACTCCTTTGCCGAAGATTAAGAGATTGAAGTGTATAAAGAATTTAAATGCATTTAGAAGTTAATAAAGAAAGATAATAATCAAAATAAAGAAAATATCTTGCTATCAGTGCAGTTTATAAAGTCAGACTCGAACATGTCACATTTTTAAAGCTTTATCTATTTATTCTACAGCTTATTACATATTATCGGTATATATTAATATTCATTTAAACTAAATGCTTAGTCATTTATAAACTAAAATTGCTTGTGTGTAATGGATTAAGTGTATATACATTTTATATATCATTATATAAAATTATTATATTAAGTAATTATCATTAAAGCCAGACAATATATTTTTTTATCATATAGTGACCTTTAATTTGGAGCAAGTGAAACTGGGGGAGGGACTTTAGTGCATGTCACTGTGCTCACAGCTGATTGGTCCAATTCTCTTATCTGGAGCAGGTTAGCCGTGGAGCGTAAGTTACTTTGACGATGCCCAGCAAAAGCCAAGCCACTTTCATGGTACCTAAAAACCAGGATCGGCGCAATCTAAGCTGAAACTTGCCTGGCTAGCCAGCGAAACCGGCTTCATGGTACAGGCCCCAGGTTTATTGATCTTGTTTGTAGGCCCAATTTGCTCCAACATTTTGTGGTTATATATTAATGAGACTAATAATAATTATTATGATCATTATTAATATTGCTAAATAAAAATATTTAACAAAATAAGAAATATTATATAATTGTAGTAGAGTATTTAAAAATAAATATAGCAATATAATAAGAAAATAATAATAATATTGATATTTTACGGAAAACTTATTTTCACGATTATTTCCACAGCCAGGTGTTCAAAACTTGACTCGTGCCATATTTAGGAGTTTTGAGGACAGGATCTGGTCTGCTGCTCATGTGATCGCATTAGCGGCGCAGTTCACTCTGGGAAAAGCAGTTTAAGCTAAAGGTTCAAATCAGGTTTATTTTTTTAGAATGCACATGTTTTAAAGCAGAAAATGTTTGTTTCAATGTTACAGGTGTTCCGTTATCAGTCAGAGAGGAGTGTCCAAGTGATGTACAGATATAATAATGTGATGTGGTTCGTTAACATGTGTTCAGTTAAACAGACGTAATGAATTCACTTTCGCCTGCAACCCGGCTAAACGTGCATGTCATCATCCTCATCATCTCTGTCTGTTCTTCCTCAGGCGAGACAGGCCTTCGCTCCGGCGCTGGGTTGGGTGGGAGGAGACGGGCTTCAGCAGGCGGCGGGAGAGACCCACCCCGTCCAAGAGACCACCTTCCACGTGCCGCCCCACCAGCCCAAGGCTCTGCACCCTCACGCGTCCCACCACCACCATCACCACCACCACCATCACCACCCGCCTCAGCACGGCCAGGGCCCCGCCCGGCCCCGCCCCCGCCTCTACTCACCATCTCACAGCGCCTCCACGCAGGACTCAATGGAGGTGACTCACGGCCACCTGTCCATGACCTCCCTGTCTTCCTCCGCCTCGTCCTCATCCACGTCCTCGTCCTCCACGGGGAACCATCACTACGCCTACCAGAGCCGCCCGCTGCCGCACGGACTGGGCTTTGGCCACAATGGCAGCATGACTTTGGGACTGGGTGCCTTCTCCAACCCGCGGCAGGAGACCGGCGTGCCAGGTCACCCCTCGAACTCTGGGCCGGGCCACTACATAGCCGAGACTCACATGGGCCTGCGACCGGGCCTGGAGCGCGAGGAGTCGCCGATGGCGGGCGTGTGCGTGCAGCAGAGCTCTGTGGCCAGCTCCTGACTAGCCTGAGGACGCACGCGCGGAGACTAACGCTGCTGGAGCCGGGCCGGAGCCGGGCGTTTGCTTCGGTTCTCTCCGCTCTCCAGTTCTCAGATGGCTTCGGATGCTCGTTCACACGCGTGTGGGAGACGGCGAGAGCGCGAGCGTCACGTCTGCCCCCTTGCGTTCGCATCTTTTCTTCATGTTGTGCAATCGTGTGCTTCGAGCAGAGCTTTCCCAGAGTGCAATGAGCGGTGGCCGCGGGCAGTGCTTCTTTAATATGGCCTTATCGTTACGGACTGAACGAAGACGAACGAGCCGGACGTTTCTTCTTCTTCAAGTGACAAAAGCTTTCATGTATTTTTGGCGGCGTGCGAACACCCTTCATTCACGACACACACACGAGAACAGAATGGTGATTTGAGGCCTTTCTTACCCAGACATCCACCGTCGGGCGTCCGTGCCGCAGGACTGCCGTGTCCCCTCCCGCTTTATCCCATTGGCTCTGATTTGCGCAGCATGTGTGTTTTTCTTTTCCCCCTCCTGCTTCTTTGATTTGGCTTCACGATTATGCTGTGAATTTTACACCACTTTTGTTTCTCCCTTTTGATAATTTATTGTACCAAAGGCGTTTTTTTATAGAACATAGATGTCTGTAACCAATAATGTAGCAGTTCTGCACTTTGAAGCGAAGGTGTGTGTCTTGTCATGTCAGTAAAGGACTGTCAGAACTGGAAGTGATGATGTTTGATGTGGCGGCACATTGCAGAGAGCCCAATCCTGGACGCCATCGCTTAGGAAATTCTGTCGCTCTGTTTTTATTTCTCTTCATTTCCTCTTACCAGACGTTTCCCGTCAGTGTTTTCTGTTGGTTTGGCTCTCACGGGGCGGTGGACGCGGCGAGCTGCTCGGCTGGTCCCAGAGCAGCTGGACAGTCGGAGATCTTCTCACGGCGGCGCTCTCTCGCAGCTCAAGCAATCCGGCAGAGAGCGGGAGGGAGACGGGTGGGCTGGCGGCGCGCTCGCTCGCTCTCGGTCCGTCCGTCGGCGCGGGTGTGGCGGTTGTGAACGGATGCACGGTTCTTTAGGGTTCCTGCGGTCACGGCATACGGAGGGAGTCCGAGAAACAGGCTTCAGGTGTTTACTTTGTGACCCCATTTTAATAGCTGAAATAGAATTTATGTACATATTTATATTTTTTTAATAAAGGAAGTTTAGAACTCACTACTTTTTTCCTAATGGTATTTTGAGTACATTTAAGTCAACTTGGTAACATGCAGTGGAAGTTCTCTATGGTAGTCAATGGGTATCAGTGCTTCCAGGCCAAAGTAGTTGACAACGACAACGACGCTAGTACAAATGCAAAACTCTAGGGTTGAAATGGGACGGAGAGTAGATCTTCATACTTTAATATTCTAGACAGGGTATCGTGTGTGTGGATGTGGCAGCGGGCGGCGGTTCACATGTCGTATACTCCAGCGGTGACCTAGTATACGTAGTACAGGAACTAATTTTCCGTTTAGTTGTGTTCTTACGGCACACGCTTTAATAAATGGGTCCATTTGAAAGCAGAGGTCAGGCTGTGTGTGTGTGTATGTATGTATGTATGTATGTGTGTGTGTGTGTGTGTGTGTGTGAGACAAACATTGACAGCATTTCAGGTCACACTTTATGATTTGAAATCTCTCTCTCCCTGGTCCGAATTTCCCCTCGGCTTCCCGTCCGGTTCGCATTCTCACTCCTCGTTTGGTTCCAGGACATGTGGTGATGGTGGTGGTGATGATGATGATGATGATGATGATGATGATGTAAACAGAACGACAGACGGATATTTGGGATCTTTATCCACAGGTTGTAAGATCAGGACTTTCTGTGTAAATTAAACGTGTCACTGAGGGGCAGTAATGGACAAACCCTTTGTACTATATTCAAGCGGTCTTATGTATGATTATAAAAAAACAAAGTTGCTTAACTTGTACCCGTCTTCTCTCATTTCTTCATCTCAAGTTCTTCGCTGTCTGAATGTGCTCTGTTTTGTCAGTTTTTCCTTCTGCGACCTGTGGAAATCCACACACACTGTTCCTCTTGATCTGGAGGTGTGTGCCACCGATCAAACGTTTGCTCTTCAGGTGGACTTACAGTCGAACTTCACCTAAACACTGCAGTAAAGTCATGTTAGATTAGAACTGGTTCCTGATCCTGATCGTGGGTCTGTCTCTGATCTAAAACACACATTTCAGGTCTTCACTAGCGTTTATCAGGTGTGTTTGATATGGGACCGCAGCGGGATTGGGAACCATTGGGACAGAGCGACTGTAAACCCCGTATGCGATCTTTAAAGTTAGATTTTTAGGCTGGTCCACCACAGCAGTGTCAGAATGATTGAGATGGCCAATTAAAAAGGTTTTTAGCTCTCTTTCCTGTTGTTTTATAGAAGTATGAAAGTGTTGAGGACATGTAAAGCTCCTTCCAGCAGATCTTCAGGAACTCGTAGCAGCGTCTGAGAGTTTGTGAATGAGAAACCCTTCCAGAACAATCCTCTGCTCTATAAAGCGTTAGGATGGGAAACTAGTATATTCTTGGACACCAGTATGCAAACAAATGCGCACATGTACATTTATGCATTTTGCAGACCGTTTTAGTCAAAGCTACTCATTACATTTGATTTATTTTATTTCTACAGTTCATACCCTGGGAATGCATTGGCTTGGTTTGCGCTATGTTTACCGTTTGTTTTTCTATAAACAAGAAAACTATAATTTTTTTGTTTTGTTTTTTTGACATGAGAAATAATAAGATTGTTACATCCCTGTTTATTTTGTAAGTTTTTATAATGGCCTATGTGCGTAGTATGAAACCGATCTTATATTCTGTATTTTCCATATGGGGTAAGTGCGATTATTTGATAAAATAAAAATAAAATAGCAGTAAGGTTTTTATTTTATCAGCATTTACTATTAATTCAGATTCATATTTGAATGACTCGCGCGCCATTCCCTGAAGAGAAACGCGGGAAAAGCCGTTAAACTGACACGCAGCGCGCGCACAGGGACTCCGAGACGGGCACGAGCAGCGCATTTCTCCTGAGGTGAGCGACTTCATAACAAATTATATAGAATCTTATCAATAACATCAAGTGTCATATGAGTAAATAAACAGGGCTGCGGTTCTTCACGTCCATGGAAATCATGTGACATTTATTTAAATTGACAATTTAGTTAAGAAACAACACTTAATGCTTAATCTCGATCCATCTTTTCTTTTCCGTACTAAGTGCTGTTTCTTTAAAGCGATAGTTTACCCCAAAACCAACCTGTATGACTTATGTGGAAGGAAAAATAAGATATTTTGATCATATCTCCGTGATTTGGGGTTTGAGGAACCATTGAAGATTCTTCAGAAGGCCTTTGTAAGTTTTGAGTAAGTTAACTACATTATAATTTTGGCAGATCTATCCTTATGTTTTGTGTTTGATCACTGATAATGTGTACAATTAATTTATGATTTAAAATCAGCGACTGGTGTTGCAGCTAATCTCTGCATGTAAATTATTCTTTGTGTCATTTTAATCAATTAAACTAAGATACATAACATATTTATTACGGTTTTGTAATCCAAGAAAGCATATTTCAATGACCAACTCATGTCTTCCTCCAGGTCCGCTTCCGACAGCTGATCCTGCGCGTTCATTGGTGCATTTTAACCAGCGCTGATTATAGTGACTGGCGTCACGTGACACCGCCGTGCTCCAGGAGCGCTCTAGCGTGATTTACAGTAACGAGTTACACTAACTAACTTTCACAGACATCCGACCGACAAGAGCTCAGGAGTGTGAGTGTGTGAGTGCTCATAGAGCCGTGTGTGAGTGATCATAAAGCCGTGTGTTGGGTGTGTGTGACGGAACGGGAAGAGGCGGAGTCTGCGCTCGATAACAGGGACGGGAAGATGACAGCGGGCCGGAGACTCCCGGGCTCCAGCGGCTCCATGTGCTGAAGATGCTCATCACGCTGTGCTACATCTACCTGTGGCTGCGGTTCCAGCGCTATTACACGGCCGTGATCCGCGGCGCGATACACAGGCTGAGCGGCGGCCGGAGGAGCTTCACCTTCTGCTCGCTGAGGCCGGAGCGAGTCCGCGAGCGGAGCGTCAGATCCCCGCAGAGCTCGAGCGACGGCGCGCTGTTCCTGGAGCTCGGGAACAAGGGCGTGTACATCACCGAGCCGCAGGTCAACACACACACACACACATCAATGAAGTCAGCGTTATACAGTACAGATTCATAAACAGAAAAATAACAGAATTAATGATGCAAACTTCATCAAATATGAGACTAACCCTAATTCAGCTGTGAAGCTGTCATTATTCAGGTCAGTTTAATAACCTTCAATGTCAGCTATAAATCTCAGAATGAATGAACCCTGACACCTGTGTGTGTGTGTGTGTGTGTGTGTGTGTGTGTGTGTGTGTGTGTTCTGCAGGCGTGTGATGACCTCAGTAAGTGGACCCTGTTGGGCTCTTCGCTGGCTGGTGGTCGGCGGCTAGAAAGCGTGGCCTTCATCATCGAGGCCACATCGAGACAGAGAGCTCCCGCGTCTCCACACAGATCCGATAAGGCCGTAGGTTCAGATCTTCCAGTAGGCCACAGTCACAGATTCACACGTATTCATAAAACACGTCCTAGTCCTACGGCTTACTGTACATACAGTGCACACTGCACTATCCCATGATGCCCTGGGAGATGAGTTGTGAATGACAGCTGTCGCTGTACGTCATGAGACAATTACTGCGTCCCAATTCGCCTACTTATACTACGACCTAAAAGTATGTACTCTTATTGTGAAGTAAAAGTACATACATACATAGTGTGTAGCAGAAGAGTGGGCAAGCTTTGGGACTACTTCGTCATCTTTAACGGACAGCGCTGCTGCTTAGTTACGTGCATCAGGGCTCCAGACTAACTTTTTGCCTTGGTTGCATTGGTGCGTCTAACTTTTTTATTTAGGTGCACACAATTTTTTCCTCCGCTCGCATCGCCTTTAATGCCACAATTTCAAGGTCACCTTTTTATCACGCTCCATATACACTCACCTAAAGGATTATTAGGAACACCATACTAATACTGTGTTTGACCCCCTTTCGCCTTCAGAACTGCCTTAATTCTACGTGCCATTGATTCAACAAGGTGCTGAAAGCATTCTTTAGAAATGTTGGCCCATATTGATAGGATAGCATCTTGCAGTTGATGGAGATTTGTGGGATGCACATCCAGGGCACGAAGCTCCCGTTCCACCACATCCCAAAGATGCTCTATTGGGTTGAGATCTGGTGACTGTGGGGGCCATTTTAGTACAGTGAACTCATTGTCATGTTCAAGAAACCAATTTGAAATGATTGGAGCTTTGTGACATGGTGCATTATCCTGCTGGAAGTAGCCATCAGAGGATGGGTACATGGTGGTCATAAAGGGATGGACATGATCACAAACAATGCTCAGGTAGGCCGTGGCATTTAAACGATGCCCAATTGGCACTAAGGGGCCTAAAGTGTGCCAAGAAAACATCCCCCACACCATTACACCACCACCACCAGCCTGCACAGTGGTAACAAGGCATGATGGATCCATGTTCTCATTCTGTTTACGCCAAATTCTGACTCCACCATCTGAATGTCTCAACAGAAATCGAGACTCATCAGACCAGGCAACATTTTTCCAGTCTTTAACTGTCCAATTTTGGTGAGCTCGTGCAAATTGTAGCCTCTTTTTCCTATTTGTAGTGGAGATGAGTGGTACCCGGTGGGGTCTTCTGCTGTTGTAGCCCATCCGCCTCAAGGTTGTGCGTGTTGTGGCTTCACAAATGCTTTGCTGCATACCTCGGTTGTAACGAGTGGTTATTTCAGTCAAAGTTGCTCTTCTATCAGCTTGAATCAGTCGGCCCATACTCCTCTGACCTCTAGCATCAACAAGGCATTTTGGCCCACAGGACTGCCGCATACTGGATGTTTTTCCCTTTTCACACCATTCTTTGTAAACTCTAGAAATGGTTGTGCGTGAAAATCCCAGTAACTGAGCAGATTGTGAAATACTCAGACCGGCCCGTCTGGCACCAACAACCATGCCACGCTCAGAATTGCTTAAATCACCTTTCTTTCCCATTCTGACATTCAGTTTGGAGTTCAGGAGATTGTCTTGACCAGGACCACACCCCTAAATGCATTGAAGCGACTGCCATGTGATTGGTTGATTAGATAATTGCATTAATGAGAAATTGAACAGGTGTTCCTAATAATCCTTTAGGTGAGTGTACATTCATATATATATATATATATATATATATATATATATATATTATGTAAATGATTTTAAACAAGAATGAGGTGTAGGGATCTTTTTTTTTTTTAAATAAAAAATGTTTAAAGTGCTTCACTGAACTGCCAAACTAAAACATTTTAAGCATTTTTAAAATCGAAAGTGCTACTGTTTAAAAGTGCTTCCCTGAACTGTGACCTAGCATTTCATGGCTCAAAGTCTTAGCGAGTCCCCCCTTGTTGTTGATCCGCTTACAAATGCACTGTTCCCTGCCATGCTCTGGCCACATTCTTTACAATAAATCCAGAGCGTTACGCTCCTGTCATAATTACTAAAAAGATCATCTGAGTTCATCACGAGCTCACAAAGCTCCGTTATCGATGAAGCTGACTGCACAATGAATCTTCCATAATGTCTACGCTTTCTTTGTTCTAATCAGAGGATATGTCAGCATACAGGATCAGCACTGAGCAAAAACTCTGACGTGTTGAGCGGTGAGTGGATTCTATCTTAAAAGCATCTGATTGGCCATTGCGTTCTAGAAATAAACACATATTGGCTACATTGCACAATGCAGCAAAAACATGTTATAAACAGAAACTCTGCCTATGCTTGCGTAAATCGTTTTTTGTTTAGTAGTTGTTGTTTGTGCAATAGATGAATAACAATTAGATGTTTTATTTTTAGATATTTCTATTTTGCGGGATAGTTTTATTCTCCCGCATACACACAAGTACCTTACCGCCCACATCTAGTCCCGTGGGAGTGCAGGTCTCTAGACCAGGGACTGGGGAGACTGGTGGCTGAAGTGGCTCCATGTCTAGGCTGTTGTCGGAGCTTTGACCGGGGAGAGTGTTGGGGGGACAGTCCTACTTTTCTTAACGAAAAAACTCTTTATGGGTCTATTTCTTTTCATTGTTCGTCGTCTGTTTTCTTGCGTTTATTTTGCTGATGCTGATCGCTGTAACTGATTATCTGGTGCTCAGGTCGCAAATTCAATCACACAGCACGGAGCAGTGTACAAGAATATCTGGACCACAGCCAATCAGAGGCTAAGACCCGCCCCATCTCTGTCTCTGATTGGTTTAGACCACGATATGATCCAACCATGAGTGTGTGTTCTGTCAAAGGAGAACAAACGCTTCGTTCGTGGGGCAGTGGATGTGAGGACGTTAGGTGCACCAGTGCGACCTAGGAAAATTTTCGTCGCACACTTACAAATTTTGATCGCATGTGAGCCCTCTAGAGCCCTGTGCATCCCGTCACCATTTAAACTGCCCTGTCAATTATCGTCGTCAAATCCTCCACATTTAATTTAATTTCCTACCGTATCGGAGGGAAATGGTCACACAAGTTGATCTGCCATTTGTGGGTCTTTGAGACTCTCCTCATGTGTTTGCAGTTTAAATATAATAATGCATTCAAAAGTTAATGGCAAAAGTTCTCAATGCTGCTGCAGATGAAATATAATGTGGATAGCATTGAATAAATATCTGTTCGTCAGGTTAAATACTGATAATTGATCACTCAAGCCCCTTTATCTAACCCTCTCTGCTTAACCGTCAGACTCGCACATCCTCCATGTTTGTAGTTTTTTTTTTAGCACTTTTTATCCATGTTTGTAGTTTTAATCGAATCTTCGTCCAACTTGCAATGGGTTGTGGGCAATATCAGCCGTTAGAGTGAGCGTCGATCTGCACTTCACATTCTGACCGGAAATAGTGGACCATCCGGGGATCTTTGGAATACTCTTTTCAACACACGATTGGGGACGTACTAATTCTAGGTGGGAGTAAGTCTCAAGCAAGTCAAGTCATACAAATGTTTGATGATTTAACTGAATTTAAATATTAAAATAAGTTAAAACTACAGTAGTTATGGACTATGGGAGTTTTATTTGCAACAACAAAATTGCAATATGCATTTCTACTCAAAAGGTGTCCACATACAACTTAATACAATAAAAATCTAAACTACATTAAATGTAAATGTAACTGAAATAAGGCCAATATATTGGGTGAGAAACGTTCTCTTTGTGTTCTCTCTCCTGTACAGCGTGACCAGTGATTGTCATGTGACTAATCAACTAAAGAGAGGCTCATTAGCCGCTACGCTTAGGTGTTTGTCAAAAATCAGCTCCAATGCAGAACACGCACAGAAATGATGAAGGGACTTTTATCCCAGCCATCCAAACTGAGATACTAGTAACCCTTCCGTGGATATTCTGTATATCACACACACACAAAACGCTATGCTGCCGAAACTCACAGCTAGGCAGGGCTCCAGACTGCGGCTAAAACGGTCACATTTGTGACCAAAAATATTAATTGGCGAGTGATATTTTTGCTGAGATCGCCAGTGGCGACCATATAAATTTACATGTTATGACTAAAAATTGTGTGCCTTTTTACCTGCTTTTTCTGTGATGAGCAGCCCATCACATCTTTTGTTGTGTTGACGTAATGAGACAACGCACAGCAAAGTTACAGTGGAAAAACCTGCGTCTCTATCGCTGACGGCTCATGAGAGAGAGATAGAAACGACGGAGACGCGTCAATGAATAAACATTCAAGTACATTAAAAGTGCAGGAAGGCAAGTGTCTATTTGCACACAACGTGGTTAACCACAACAGATACACATGACAGCTGTGCGGATTCTTATTCTCAATATATTTTAATCTTTGCTGTTTTCTGTCACTTCCTGAAGCGCAGCCATCCATAATCGCAGGACGATTTGTACTTAACTGTCACCTTTAATGTCACTTTTAACTTGTTTGTTAATTTTAGTAAACCGTTAACGAACTTTAAACTATGTGACTCTCTTTAATGTGGCCTGACCGATCGCTCAGATCAGCATTTCCACCCTGGAAAGAGCTTGTATAAAACTGCTTAAGAACAAGCATGTCACGTAACGTCACCTTTACCTCAGAAAATCCGGTCAATGCTCATAACCTCATTAGTCAGCTAGAAAAATAACTATAGAACGGAGCATTTTGCTGAATATATGCACTATATAATAATCCTTATATTTTTACTTAAACGGTTGTCTTCATGAGAAAGAATGGAAGGAGCTAAAAATGAAATTCAACACCGCCCATATAATTGCACGTGAAAAATGAAAACACGTTTATTCTTTTTTTGGCACTTGAAGAAAAATTGCCGGCTAACGTTTTCCCTTATAGGAGCCAATAACTCCTTAATTGATATTTTTGTCTGGAGCCCTGCTAGGCGTCTTGCTAATTATTCAACGAAAGAAATAGGCAGTTATTCATCACTTAAGACTTCAGTCTGACTCGAGTCAGGTCATGTGACTCGAGTCCCTCACCTCTGCTATTTAGGACGGATAGCGTGTGGATTGGGACGCAGCATATGGCACCATGACGGATGTAGTGTGTCCAGATGAAGAGTTGAGTCTCAATCTTAAACATTAAAGAAGGTCAAAGGCACTCCTACTGCTCCGGGTGTGTGTGTTCAGTACTCACTGCTGTGTGTGTGTGTGTGTGTGTGTGTGCACTAAAGCTGCACGATTAGTCATTAAAAGATCTCGATTCAAACGCCCAGACGATCTTACTCCTAAATGACGTGGTTCTGCTGTGTCTTTTATGCCTGTTTCACATCGCAAGCGTCAGCGGAGCGCGAACACGTGAGTGAGTGACGGGTAAAGCTCCACTTCCATAGGAACAAATTGAAAACGCTCGCTCTGCTCCGTGCCAGAGGAATCCATAGACTAAAAAAAGATGGATGACGCACATTCACTCTCTTCCACTGGCAGTAAGTGAAGCCGCCAGTGTCCCAATATGGGACATCTTGGGTCTCGAGTCTGTGTGCGATAGTGAGCGCAAAGTGCTATGAAGAGCCTGATCAATCACACGCCCCTGAACTATTTGTGAAATAAACAGTTATGGAAACGTAGAAATTAAAGTTAAAGCTCTAATCTCCTCCTGAAGTTCCTGAAAAAGTCTGTTGGTGCCTCAGTGACTGCTGCGCTCGGAGAAGATGAAACTGCCTATAATGACAGAAAACATCTTTGGAAAAAATGTATTTGAAGTGTAATTTGATTGTTTCGTTTGTCTCACGGTTGTTAGAACACGTGGAGAGGGCGGGGCTTATGAGCCGGCGATCGAGACGCGTCGGCTTCACTTTGCAAAGTCTCTAGAAATGGGTGTGTAAAGAGGGCAAGAGGGGAGACAACAACCAATAACGCACAGACCTGCCACACACTCATTATGCAGACACATGAATATTCAAATAAGACCACGGAGAGAGAACGGATGCATTTTAAAAATATAACCCTATAACAAAAACTGCCAAAACAAGGGAGAAACGCGGTAGAACATTTAAAATGTCTAATAATATTTT
Source organism: Rhinogobio ventralis (assembly GCA_039654625.1). Lineage (NCBI taxonomy): Eukaryota > Metazoa > Chordata > Actinopteri > Cypriniformes > Gobionidae > Rhinogobio > Rhinogobio ventralis. Next base: position 34,414,859 of record CM077215.1, read on the forward strand.
CAGTGTTTAAGAGCACTACAGAAAGAATAAAGACTTTTGGCCATTCTGTGGTTTGTCATCAGTGTGTTCTGTGTGAGTAACCCGTCGTGTCATCGCGGTCGTGGTCAGACGTGCGGCTGTATCAGTCCTTATTTGCACATATTTCATTTGAAGAAGATGTGATGAAATATGTCCATAAAAAACGTGAAGCGCGCTCGCTCCGGTCTGTATCTGATCCGTATGATCCACGTGGTGAGCGTTGTTAAACTCGTCGTGGCGTTCCGCGCAGAAACCGCTCTCATGCGTAATACAGCGCAGTGATTGGGTTAAAGAGCTCGTACTGATGCAGAGGACCGGCTGACGTAGAAGCGGCACACACTCCGAAGGCACGCTTCTACCTCACACTCCGTGACGTTGCTTCGACTTTGCTTTTCAACAATTTCCACTTATTATTTCACTTTCAGTGATGTGCAGCCTGTACATATGTGCACATCTCAAAAAATGATGACCCTTCATGACCCTTTAAAGAAAGTGTTTGTCATTGAATCAATCATTTAAAAGATTTATTCACAAACGCTGATTCATCCGATAACGAAGACTTGACGAATGAGACATTGATCCCATTCAAATAATTTATTTCCTTCAATTTAAACTTTTAATAGACTAAAGCCATGGCCATTTTGTCAGAACCTCTAGTTTGCATGTTTTTTTGTTTAGTTGTCTGATTTCTT
>CM077215.1:34425568-34433068 GCA_039654625.1 Rhinogobio ventralis
GAGACGACACTCATTTATGGTGTGTGTGTGTGTGTTTCGCCTGACTGAGACGACACTCATTTATGGTGTGTGTGTGTGTGTTTTTCGCCTGACGCTCTGAGATGACACTCATTTATGGTGTGTGTGTGTGTGTGTGTGTGTGTGTGTATGTGTGTTTTTTTTCGCCTGACACTCTGAGACGACACTCATTTATGGTGTGTGTGTGTGTTTCGCCTGACTGAGACGACACTCATTTAAGGTGTGTGTGTGTGTGTGTGTGTGTGTGTGTGTGTTTCGCCTGACTGAGATGACACTCATTTATGATGTGTGTGTGTGTGTGTGTGTGTGTATGTTTCGCCTGACAGAGACGACACTCATTTATGGTGTGTGTGTGTGTGTTTCGCCTGACTGAGACGACACTCATTTATGGTGTGTGTGTGTGTGTGTGTGTTTTTCGCCTGACGCTCTGAGATGACACTCATTTATGGTGTGTGTGTGTGTGTGTATGTGTGTTTTTTTTCGCCTGACACTCTGAGACGACACTCATTTATGGTGTGTGTGTGTGTTTCGCCTGACTGAGACGACACTCATTTAAGGTGTGTGTGTGTGTGTGTGTGTTTCGCCTGACTGAGATGACACTCATTTATGATGTGTGTGTGTGTGTGTGTGTGTGTGTATGTTTCGCCTGACAGAGACGACACTCATTTATGGTGTGTGTGTGTGTGTGTGTTTCGCCTGACTGAGACGACACTCATTTATGGTGTGTGTGTGTTTCGCCTGACGCTCTGAGACGACACTCATTTATGGTGTGTGTGTGTGTGTGTGTGTGTGTGTGTGTTTCGCCTGACGCTCTGAGACGACACTCATTTATGGTGTGTGTGTGTGTGTGTGTTTCGCCTGACTGAGACGACACTCATTTATGATGTGTGTGTGTGTTTCGCCTGACTGAGACGACACTCATTTATGGTGTGTGTGTGTGTGAGTGTGTGTGTGTGTGTGTGTGTGTGTGTGTGTGTGTGTGTGTTTCGCCTGACTGAGACGTCACTCATTTATGATGTGTGTGTGTGTTTCGCCTGACGCTCTGAGACGACACTCATTTAAGGTGTGTGTGTGTGTGTGTGTGTTTCGCCTGACTGAGACGACACTTATTTATGATGTGTGTGTGTGTGTGTGGTTTTTTTTCGCCTGACTGAGACGACACTCATTTATGGTGTGTGTGTTTCGCCTGACGCTCTGATACGACACTCATTTATGGTGTGTGTATTTCGCCTGACACTCTGAGACGACACTCATTTATGGTGTGTGTGTGTGTGTGTGTGTGTGTGTTTTGCCTGACTGAGACGACACTCATTTATGGTGTGTGTGTGTGTGTGTGTTTTTCGCCTGACGCTGTGAGACGACACTTATTTATGGTGTGTGTGTGTGTTTCGCCTGACGCTCTGAGACGACACTCATTTATGGTGTGTGTGTGTTTCGCCTGACTGAGACTACACTCATTTATGGTGTGTGTGTGTGTTTCGCCTGACGCTCTGAGACGACACTCATTTATGGTGTGTGTGTGTGTGTGTGTTTCGCCTGACGCTCTGAGACGACACTCATTCTTGATGTGTGTGTGTTTCGCCTGACGCTCTGAGACGACACTCATTTATGGTGTGTGTGTGTGTGTGTGTTTCGCCTGATGCTCTGAGACGACACTCATTTATGGTGTGTGTGTGTTTCGCCTGACTGATACGACACTCATTTATGGTGTGTGTGTGTGTGTGTGTTTTTCGCCTGACGCTGTGAGACGACACTTATTTATGGTGTGTGTGTGTGTTTCGCCTGACGCTCTGAGACGACACTCATTTATGGTGTGTGTGTGTTTCGCCTGACTGAGACTACACTCATTTATGGTGTGTGTGTGTGTTTCGCCTGACGCTCTGAGACGACACTCATTTATGGTGTGTGTGTGTGTGTGTGTTTCGCCTGACGCTCTGAGACGACACTCATTCTTGATGTGTGTGTGTTTCGCCTGACGCTCTGAGACGACACTCATTTATGGTGTGTGTGTGTGTGTGTGTTTCGCCTGATGCTCTGAGACGACACTCATTTATGGTGTGTGTGTGTTTCGCCTGACTGATACGACACTCATTTATGGTGTGTGCGTGTTTCGCCTGACTGAGACGACACTCATTTATGATGTGTGTGTGTGTGTGTGTGTGTGTGTGTGTGTGTGTGTGTGTGTGTTTCGCCTGACACTCTGAGACGACACTCATTTATGGTGTGTGTGTGTTTCGCCTGACGCTCTGAGACGACACTCATTTATGGTGTGTGTGTGTGTGTGTGTGTTTCGCCTGACGCTCTGAGACGACACTCATTTATGGTGTGTGTGTTTTGCCTGACGCTCTGAGACGACACTCATTTATGATATGTGTGTGTGTGTGTGTGTGTGTGTGTGTGTGTTTGACTGACTGTGTTTATTACTGATATTGGCACCAGTTTCACAGGAAGTGATGATTTTGTTCTCTTGAACACATGGGATGGAAACGCTGCTTTACTCACAGATGATTTGTCGTATTCCGCTTTAGTGCTCAAGTTAAATTCTCAGCTTTAGCTGGAAACACAGCCCCTGACCCTCAGCACTTCTTGTGTGACTGTTCGTCGCGATCATGAAGTCTGAAGGTTTCTTGGCCGCTGACGGCGATTGGAGGGATTCGCACTGAACTGCTTTCAGGAAAATAAATCAGGCTTTTGATCGTCCCTCCAGACCTGAAGTGCAAACGCTCGACACACATGAGAACAGCAGATGTGACTCGTCTGACCCCGTCCTGCTTTTACACACCATTATAAACTCGTCTCTGCAGCTCTGGATGTATTGGAGGTTTTAATACAGTTGTGCTCATAAGTTTACACTCTGTAAGAGGTTTCTCATTTTAAAAGCTATGAGGGATCATGAAAATGTCTTGTAGTCCAGCCCTGATGAAGCTCTTCCGCGTCACGTGAGTTTCATGCTCTTGGCTCTTCTGCTGTTCTTCAGGTTAGTTCAGCGGCTGCTTCTCTAATCTTTCACAGATTTTAATCATTCGATCCAAAGTCTTTCTGAGGTCAACAAAGCCTGAGGAAGTTGAGGATCTGAATAGATTGGATCGTTCATCCAGTGTCTTTGACAGCCGATTCTAGAAGAACTAGTTTCTCCACACATCTCCATTCTGAATGACCAGTTATTTCATCATTTAGTGTCTCCCTGTTCCCAGAAGTGATTGGACTTGTTTTGTCTTCCAAGGTTTCTGAATGTGTTGTCAAACCATTTTTAATTTGTGTCCATTTGTTTTATGTTGTAGTTGTGTTTTTTTAGTTTAGACCGATCACAGTGTAAACGGACCCTTTCAGTTCAGAGCTGTGCCGATGACCGCGGATCCTGTCCTGCGGGTTCTGACCACTGGGTGTCAGTCTTACTCTGTGACTTCACTGAACTTGAGCCAAACACTCGAGAACACGCTGTGCCTTGAATTAATATTAACTGTAGTGGCCAAAAGTGATGCCTGGAGGGAATATTTGTTTTTAACAAGTTTGATTAAACCATCAAAATATGAGGAAAATATTATATACGTTTTAAATATTTTAAATATGAGGGTAGAACATATGACAAATGTATTTGGCAAAAAAGGCAAACTGTGTGTGTGTGTGTGTGTCTGTAATGCATTTTCAGGTTAAGGCGGTGTGTGTTAGATCGGTTCATGGTCTGCTCAGTGTTCTAGATGCTGTCAGTCATGTGGTCTGATGCTCTGTTGCTGGGAACTGAACCATTCTGTGATTTTGTGAAGTTTGTTTCCCACAATGCCTCAGTCGCGCTGCCGTGGGGTGTCTGTTGTGTGGATGTGTGTGTCTGATGTGGATCTACTGGGCTCCCCAGAGACGCTGTATTGTGCGGGGCTGATGGGAGACGCGCCGGCGGGCCACTCCGGTTGATTAGCATCTCTCGCTCCCTTCAGCTGATGATGGAGTCGTCATGTCTGTCCTGATCCGCTCAGATTGTGCCGATAGCCAGAGATACTGTCGATGACGATATTATTATTAAGACGATAATTGGCTCGTTTTGTCATTAATGTATTAAATTATTATTATTATTTTAAGGCTAATATTATTATTAAATTAATATTAGGACCTACAATTCATTTGCCTTCCCTAATTTCATAACGAAATCACCACATTAGCCTACACGTGCGACATCACCGACGCGCGGATGAGGAGTGAGGACTCAATGAAACAGTTTTTAAAAACTACATCCCACATCAAAATTAAATTGTACGGTAATCTATTCATAAACTGTCAAGAGTTATGAAAGAGGCGCATCATTCTTTACAGCTGTTGTTTAAGATGAAAACGGCATAGATGTTCGTCAGGATTTTATTCTTTCCATAGCACATTAACAAAAAAAAATAATGACACTAATAACACTAAAAACAATACAATTGCAAATTAATAATAATAATAATAATAATATCAGTAAAATGATATAGGCGTAATAAGAATCTTAGGTCCGAACACAGCACAATCAGTCATCTGTGAAAACACTGATATATTCATTCTTCTCACTTTCCCCACTGTCATTAATGTAGGATATGGTCCACAAGAAACATATGAACCCTCTGGAGTCTGAGCTGTTTTGGGGCTCTTTAGAAGTTTGGACATGCTCTGACATTTGTGCTTTTTTCAGTTGCTTATAAACACATTAATGGCAAAAGTGTCCTTACACTGTGTTCAGCACAAACTGGGCTACCATAATATGAGAGCAACATGTACATGCTTGTATTTTTGAGAGAATAACATTTATGCATGGATTTTGAAAAAACTAAAAATGTAAGTCAGTGAATTAAGACCTCAAAACACACAATAGATATGTGTCCACAAGACTTTAGACTAATGGGTGATGTTGCCTGGAGTTTTTGCTTCAAACTGATGTGGAAATCATTGTGCCTGCTCATTCATGTAAAACAATATATTGATTTAAATTTTGTAAGACACTTTTTCTTTACAAAGGCCGTATGCGAAGAGGCGTGAACGATCATGAATAATGCTGTGATTTACACCTGAGGAGACAATAGAACCGCATAATGAGCGAGCCTCAGGTACGTGACAGAGAGCTGAGCAACAGGACAAAATAAATATATTTTGTTGTAGTTTATTTAGAATATAGTTATCAAAGGCACATTACAAAGGCCTATTATATTTTAAGCTATCAAAAGATTTGACTATTTTTAATGTTTTTAAATGAAGTCTCATGCTAAAAAAAAACGGTAATATTGTGACACTGAACACAATTCAGTATTCAGTAAATACAGATAACTGAATAATAATAATGAATGTTATAAGTGAAATATTTGGGATTTAAAACAACATGTTATGATTTCAGAGAGTATAGGGTGAATTCAGGTTGATTGGGACACTTTTTCCCAGTCATTTCAATGGCAACAATTTTCTGAATCATTTGATTTTGTAAACGATCCGATACACACAATACTCAAATATCATTTCAGTTTCGGTTCATTTATGAGACGCGCGTGCAATGTCATGATTATAGGCTATTATCTGCTATATTTGCTTCTTATTTATTAAATAAGAAGCAAATATATTAAAAACATTGATTAAACAATAATAAGATACAATTTATACAAAATGAAATTCACTTTAATGTTAACAAAACTTAATGAAGTGGTCAGAATCATTTCTGGCAAGCTCCATGTCTTCTGATGTATTGCGCATCTGATGCGTCCTTTATTACTCGTGCTGTTCACTTTTCACAATCAACATATATTAAAGTAAATAACATTAGACTATAATATTTAAACATCAATATGAAGCAAAATACGTTTTAATGGCTACTGAACACAAAACGCGTGACTGGTACAGTATTTATAGCATCTGAGCAGGCATTTGCGAATGAAAGCTGTATTGATGTGACACTAGGCTATTTTACAGTAAACACTTCATAATCTGTCCAAAACAGGCTAAAGAAATCTTGTCTAAACAGTCTTGCGTCTATGACCTTTTCTTTTTGCGTTTAATATTCACAGACACTAACAGAATAAAGTTACCTCACAGTCAGCGGCTGAATCCGTTGCTCTTAGAAATAAACCGCTTTTCCTGAGGTAAATTATTCCTCCTCACCGCGTCTCAAAGCGCTGTGAAGTACGTGCAGGACTGCTGATGTGTTTGAGCCGCATTAACACTAATGAAGAGGCTCGCAGACGACTGACATCTCTCTCTACAAACAGATTACATAAACACAGAACATTTGTTTTAGTTTTTATTTACATGATTTAAAACCTGACATTTCACCGTTTCTTTAGACACACATCTCATGTTTGTGTGATAAGTGTTCACTACGTTACAGTTCATTTTCTGAAGAGAATCAGATTAGACGTCGTTGAGAGAGGCTGCAGATCGCGCATCATGTTTTCTTTATTTTGCAAAAAGCACAACATTTTGTTTTTATTGTGACTGTACACAAATAAAAGTAGAAACTTAACCGATTATAAAGATGTGTAACACTTGCCTGAATGATAAAAATCAACAGTTAAGAGTCTCTGGCACTGATAAGAAAAAAATCGAGGCCTTCCCTTATCAGCTTCTGTGGAGAGGGATTCCTCGTCGCCATAAGAGAATGGCCGTTAATGCAGTGACCGATGCCAAAAGCTCGGACAGTTCAGTTTCACTTTAAAGGAATCCGTGAGCGCGTTCTTAAGCATAACCAATTTCCCCTCATCCCGATCTCTCCCGGCATGTAAACACATTCACCTGCATTCTTTGGGCTTGTGCACGTATGCGATTATGATGTATAAAGCGTCCTTATTCAGACAAAGCGACTCTTGAAATGTCTCATCTCGTGCTGAAATCAAAACGCTGCATTTGTAACGGCATGAGAGGATATGTGTCCGTAAATGTCCCACTGACATGTTAAAATCCTCTTTAAATGTTTTATTTAATATCACACCAGACACAACAGCTGGAATACTCAGATACACACATGACTGGGCTGTGTGTACCTCACCTGGACTGATTTATTAGCATTAGCTAAAACGAAGTAATTAAATAAGCAAATAAATAAATAAGCCCCGCCCCCACAATAGTATCGCTGATCTCACAGCATATCGCCCAACACCAGCTCAGATGTCACTTTAGTTTTATAAACATTTTTAAAATTAAATATTATTTGTATTTTTGTATGTGTATTTTGACATTTTGTATGTCTTATTTTTTCATCTGCACAGATATTTCACGTGACTGATGTGCAAGAATGCAGTCGGAGTGTTTTAACATACGAATAAAGTCATGAAGAGCTTTATTCCACGTGTGGCGTCACTGCTCTGTGCTTTAACGTGCCAGTCGAACAACAAGCATGAAACGAGTTATTCATAGTGTGAGAATGAAACCATGGACTGTGTGTGTGTCTCCCGCAGGAGCAGAAGGGCCGTTTCCTGCGATGGTTGCGGCGGCAGATGGACGGGTCGGCTGGTGTTCTGCGGACGGCGGTGGGCGTCC
>CM077215.1:34438068-34457553 GCA_039654625.1 Rhinogobio ventralis
TTCTTCATTCGTTTTGGTGGTCGTAGTTTGTGTTGGCGCTGTGTGTTTTGTCTGTGCTTGTGTGTATTAAACAAGCGTGCCGCACAAGTCCTGAAAAGTGAAGCCGTCGCGTCTCGATCGCACTCTCTCACACACACTCTCTCTCAAACACACTCTCACACACTCTCTCTCACACACTCTCTTACACACTCACTCACACACACACACACTCTCTCACACACTCACTCACACACACTCTCACACACTCTTACACACTCACACACACTCTCACTCACACACACTCTCACTCTCACACTCTCACTCTCACACACACACTCACACTCTCTCTCACACACTCTCTCTCACACACACTCACATACACACACTCTCTCTCACACACACTCTCTCTCACACACTGCTCTGTCAGTGGCTGGTGTTCTTATTAAAGGCTGGTTTGTGCAGCTGAAGGATCAGAGATGCGGCTGCTGTTGATGTGCGGGGCGGTGGCGGCGTCACGATCCGCTCGCGGGGGTCTGAGCTGCTCCTGACACACACTCAAAGCTCTCAATTAGCCGCTCGTCTGCCTAACGGCCGCTGCCGTACCGAGGTCATGATCTCACTGCAGCGCGTGTGTGTGTGTGTTTGAGTGGAACACCGAATGGAGATCTGCAGTCATTTTCCTGCAGTGTTTTGCACATTCATTCTGCTCTTGTTTTAGTAGTTCTCCATGTCAGCGTTTGACGCCTCGGACCGCCAGGTTTTCAGTTTTTGCAGTTTTTTTCTCATTCTTGCGAGTGCGTCTATTTCAATTAAAACTCTTTGAGAAAACAAATTCCTCCATCTGAATTAGCATGTGTGGTTGCGTTCTGATGGACAAGCACATGAGCGATCGACACTGGAACACTGTTTTTGCTGTAGCACTTCACTGTGAGCTCTGATAGCAGCGTCCCATGATGCAGTGCTGCGCTTGAATAGATGGATTACAGAGCCGTCTCTTTGCATCTGAATGTGTTCTCTGTGTGTCTCGGCTTTGAGCGGCTCAGCAGATTGAAGTCGTGAGCTTAAGCTCTTCTGTAAATGTATTTTTTCTCTAAATGGCACACGGATCCCAGATTCCAGAGCCTGTAACACTGGAGAAACACTCGTCGCGCTGCTGCTGAAACACTCGTTGCGCTGCTGCTGAAACACTCGTTGCGCTGCTGCTGAAACACTCGTCGCGCTGCTGCTGAAACACTCGTCGCACTGGAGAAACACTCGTCGCACTGGAGAAACACCCGTCGCGCTGCTGCTGAAACACTCGTCACACTGGAGAAACACTCGTCGCACTGGAGAAACACTCGTCGCACTGGAGAAACACCCGTCGCGCTGCTGCTGAAACACTCGTCACACTGGAGAAACACTCGTCGCGCTGCTGCTGAAACACTCGTCACACTGGAGAAACACTCGTCGCGCTGCTGCTGAAACACTCGTCGCGCTGCTGCTGAAACACTCGTCGCACTGGAGAAACACTCGTCGCACTGGAGAAACACCCGTCGCGCTGCTGCTGAAACACTCGTCACACTGGAGAAACACTCGTCGCACTGGAGAAACACCCGTCGCGCTGCTGCTGAAACACTCGTCACACTGGAGAAACACTCGTCGCGCTGCTGCTGAAACACTCGTCGCGCTGCTGCTGAAACACTCGTCGCACTGCTGCTGAAACACTCGTCACACTGGAGAAACACTCGTCACACTGCTGCTGAAACACTCGTCACACTGGAGAAACACTCGTCACACTGGAGAAACACTCGTCACACTGCTGCTGAAACACTCGTCGCACTGGAGAAACACTCGTCGCGCTGCTGCTGAAACACTCGTCACACTGGAGAAACACTCGTCGCGCTGCTGCTGAAACACTCGTCACACTGGAGAAACACTCGTCGCGCTGCTGCTGAAACACTCGTCACACTGGAGAAACACTCGTCGCGCTGCTGCTGAAACACTCGTCACACTGGAGAAACACTCGTCGCGCTGCTGCTGAAACACTCGTCACACTGGAGAAACACTCGTCACACTGGAGAAACACTCGTCGCGCTGCTGCTGAAACACTCGTCACACTGCTGCTGAAACACTCGTCGCACTGGAGAAACACTCGTCACACTGGAGAAACACTCGTCGCGCTGCTGCTGAAACACTCGTCACACTGGAGAAACACTCGTCGCGCTGCTGCTGAAACACTCGTCGCACTGGAGAAACACTCGTCACACTGCTGCTGAAACACTCGTTGCACTGGAGAAACACTCGTCGCGCTGCTGCTGAAACACTCGTCACACTGGAGAAACACTCGTCGCGCTGCTGCTGAAACACTCGTCACACTGGAGAAACACTCGTCGCGCTGCTGCTGAAACACTCGTCACACTGGAGAAACACTCGTCGCGCTGCTGCTGAAACACTCGTCGCGCTGGAGAAACACTTGTCGCGCTGCTGCTGAAACACTCGTCGCGCTGCTGCTGAAACACTCGTCGCACTGCTGCTGAAACACTCGTCGCACTGGAGAAACACTCGTCACACTGCTGCTGAAACACTCGTCGCGCTGCTGCTGAAACACTCGTCGCACTGCTGCTGAAACACTCGTCGCACTGGAGAAACACTCGTCGCGCTGCTGCTGAAACACTCGTCGCGCTGCTGCTGAAACACTCGTCGCACTGCTGCTGAAACACTCGTCACGCTGGAGAAACACTCGTCGCGCTGCTGCTGAAACACTCGTCACGCTGGAGAAACACTCGTCGCGCTGCTGCTGAAACACTCGTCGCGCTGCTGCTGAAACACTCGTCGCGCTGCTGCTGAAACACTCGTCACACTGGAGAAACACTCGTCACACTGGAGAAACACTCGTCGCGCTGCTGCTGAAACACTCGTCACACTGGAGAAACACTCGTCGCGCTGCTGCTGAAACACTCGTCACACTGCTGCTGAAACACTCGTCGCGCTGCTGCTGAAACACTCGTCACACTGGAGAAACACTCGTCACACTGGAGAAACACTCGTCGCGCTGCTGCTGAAACACTCGTCACACTGGAGAAACACTCGTCGCGCTGCTGCTGAAACACTCGTCACACTGCTGCTGAAACACTCGTCGCGCTGCTGCTGAAACACTCGTCACACTGGAGAAACACTCGTCGCGCTACTGGAGAAACACTCGTCACACTGCTGCTGAAACACTCGTCGTGCTGCTGCTGAAACACTCTTCGCGCTACTGGAGAAACACTCGTCACACTGCTGCTGAAACACCCGTCGTGCTGCTGCTGAAACACTCTTCCACAATTACTGTGAGATTGACGTGCCTGTGTGTGTGTGTAGGTCAAGTGGCTGGCTGTTTTCTTTAGTGGGGGTGTTGTTTGATAGGGCTGCGGGGATAAAACGGGTCAAAGGTCAATGTGCAGCAAGCGTGGAGTTCTCCAGTGAACATGCAGTAAAACGACTGAATGTTTCCCAGTAACGGTGTGTGTGATCAGAGTGTGTGTCTCCTGCCGTCTGACGCACCTGTGTTTGCTCTATTCCTCCTGCAGGTTGGTGTCGCAGTCGCCACAGGAAGTGGGGTTAATCGCCATAGCAGCGCGTCAGACTCAGGGCAAAGGTCAGCAGGTTTCCATCAGCTCTCAGACAGCCGCGTTAACTCTGGTCTAACATGTAAACGAGCATGTCATTCATTAATGGTGTGTGTGTGTGTGTTCAGGCCGCGGAGGGAACGCGTGGTTGAGTCCGCTAGGCTGCGCCATGTTCACGCTCCACCTGCAGATTCCTCTGAACTCACGGCTCGGACAGAGACTCCCGTTCCTGCAGCACCTTGCAGCTCTCGCAGTTGTGCAGTCTGTGAGAACCCTGCTCGGATACGAGGTGCACGCGCGCACACACACACACACACTCACACATGCACTGAATACACACACACTCTCTTTCACACACACTCTTTCTCACAAACACACACTCACACGCACTGAACACACACACTCTCTCACACACACACACCCTCACGCACTGGACAAACCCTCACACACACTGGACACAAACACTCTCACTCACACGCACTGAACACACACACTCTCTCACTCACACGCACTGAACACACACACTCTCTCACACACACACACCCTCACGCACTGGACAAACCCTCACACACACTGGACACAAACACTCACACACACACACACTCTCTCACACACACGCATGCACTGGACACATGCACTGAACACGCATGCACTGGACGCACACACGCTGGACACTCTCACGTACTGGACACACACTCACACGCACTGGACGCACACGCACTGGACACACTCACACGCACTAGACGCACATGCACTGGACACACACTCACACGCACTGGACGCACACGCACTGGACACACTCACTGGACGCACACACTGGACACACACGCACATGCACTGGACACACACACACTGGACACCCTCACACATTTGTTGACGATTCATTTTTGTCTACATTTTTTCACTGTAGAAAACGATACAATAACTAAATGAAAACCAGTTTTGAATGACAAAAACTGACGAAAATCTATTGACATTTTTGTTAATGAATAAAAACGAGGGAATATTTAAGGAGGGATTTGGTGTAGCGGATGATGTATGATGTAACGATGCTGTAACTGCTCTAGTTAGCGCTGTGTGTGAATGTTGCTGCCGTATGACAGATTGCTTGTGATGTTCCTCATGTGAAAGCAGCGCTGAACGAGTGCTAACGTAAGTCACATTCCGTGTGTTTGTGCAGGATGTGGACCTGCGACTGAAGTGGCCCAATGACATCTACTACAGTCACCTGATGAAGCTCGGTGGGGTTCTGGTCAACTCCAGCATGATGGGTCAAACCTTCAGCCTCCTGATCAGTAAGGTGTCGCTCCACAGCAGCGGCTCGCGTCATGTGCCGTCAAGTCAGCTTTATTTATAGAGCGCTTTTTACAATGCCGATTGTCTCAAAGCAGCTTCACAGTGTTAAACAGGAAAATAATGAACAGAATTTGATTGGGCTGTACAGCCGCTCTGGAGAAAACGCTGATGTCATCAGCTCATTTCAATTATCATATATATTCAAGTAATGTAGTTAATTTAGTTTAGTAATTACATTTATTTGGATATTTATTAGAAAATTTAATGTCCCCAACTGAGCAAGCCAGAGGCGACAGTGGCAAGGAACCAAAAGTCCATCAGGTGGCATGTGCCGTGTCACTCGTGACGTCTGTCGTGTTTCCCACAGGCTGCGGCTTCAACGTGAGCAATAGCAACCCGACCGTCTGCATCAACGACCTGGTGCGGCAGCAGAACCGGGAACACGGACGCGGCCTGGACCCGCTGGAGCCGGAGCAGCTCATCGCACGAACGGTCACGCTGCTGGAGCGCTACGTCTCAGACTTTCAGCTGCGCGGACCTCAGGCGCTTCTGCCGCTCTACTACAGCCGCTGGGTGCACGGGTGTGTGTGTGTGCGCTCTACTACAGCTGCTGGGTGCACGGGAGTGTGTGTGTGTGTGTGCGCTCTACTACAGCCGCTGGGTGCACGGGAGTGTGTGTATGTGTGTGCGCTCTACTACAGCCACTGGGTGCACGGTGGTATGTGTGTGTGTTACAGGAGCCTGACGTGTGTGTGTGTGTTTCAGGGGTGCGCATGTGCGTCTGTGGAGCGAGGACGGGCCCAAGGCAGAGGTTCTGGGTCTGGATGAGAACGGGTTTCTGCAGGTGAGGACGGGAGATCAGGGCGTTGTGTCCGTGCAGCCGGACGGAAACTCCTTCGACATGCTGAGGAACCTCGTGGTGATCAAAAGCAGCTGAAGGTCTACAGGAGATGACATCATGTAATGATTTCATTGAGCAGAATGTCTTTCTCTCTCTGGCTCTGACTCGCTTCCCTTGTGAGTCTTACAGGAGAAGAAATGTGAATCTTTGAAAGCGAACATGTTTTCCTCAGAATAACATTTATTCTGTAAACGGCCCTTGACTTCAACACATTCAGCGTGACGGACGGACGATATCCTTCTGCATATGGGCTTTAATATGAGCAATATTTACAGTAACAGATTACAGAGAACATACACTCGCACGTCACTCTAGAAATACAGACATTGATTTGAGTTCATTAAGCAGAAAAATGACAAGGTTTCTGTGATTGTTCCATTAAAGAAGTTTCCCTGCTGATCGAGACCTCGGGAGCAGACGAGGAGCGGTGAGGTTAAAGGTCATCAGTGATTCTTGTCTGTCCACCAACACCAGCCTCATTCTGACTGACGCTTGTTAAAACGTTTAATTGTTCATTCTCTTTAGATTTTGAGGTGATTTATGTTGATATCAGGTCATGCGTTAAATCTGTCAGTAGAGATCAGGTAAACTGATACACTGATGATCCCTTATAAAGACATTCCTGAATTATACAACATGAAATAAAATGATTGTGACTGACGTGTGGTGTGTGTTTGCTTCATCAGTGAAGCGCTGTGTGTGTGAGAGAGAGACTGTGTGTGTTCATGTTTCTCTATCCCGGTGGGGACTTCACCCTAACACACACACTCATGGGGATTGTGTCAATGTTGGGACATAAATTGAGTCACCATGAGGAAACAAGCTTATAAATCACACAAAATGAGTTAATGTTTGAAAATGTAGAAATGCCTGTAGTTGTGTGTGATGGGCAGCTTTAGGGGTAGGGTTTGTGTGTGTGTGTGTGAGAGAGATATGGGTAGGGGGAAAGAATGTACAGTTTGTACAGTATAAAAACCATTACGCCTATGGAGAGTCACAAAGATAGCGCGCCAGACGTGTGTGTGTGAGACACTGCGTGTTTCCTGGCAGTGTCATATTCATCCGCTCTCGATAACTAGCAGCTCATCTGTCATCTGCACCTCGTGCTTCAGGCTCGTCTCACGTCTTGATGAGGTGAAAATATTCCTCAAGCTTTGCTAAACGCTCTGAGATCTTTCACCTCATTACACACACATTAATCTGCTGCCACTTTCTCACAGTGTCACTCCATCATTGATGTGATTCTTCAGGTGGTCCAGTGCTCGAGTGGACACATCTATCCATAAAAGCCCTTCTAAACTGCTCAGCCTTTAGAAATCATTAAGCAAATAGCTCTCCTCAGATCCACAATATCCTGTTAAACAATTTCATCTGGAGGGTCTCTGAAGGTCACCCGAAATCTATCATCTCTATCACCGGCTGCATAATACCAGATTCCAATCTTCTCTCCCCGGAGACGGACACGGAGCCTGTTGGCTCTTCTTCAAAATCATAAAAAGCAGCAGTCTTCATCAACAAACAAACAGAGCCAGTATTAACCCTCTCCCGGCCCGCCGTCCTGAGGAGTATTAGATCTCAGGCGCTTCATCAAACGTTTTATGAGACGCTGAGCTTTTCTCAAATGGAGTCGGAGATGAAAGTTCCTGCACCAATAATAATAATAAAATTAATAATAATGAAGTCTTCTGCCTTTTGAGAATCACTGCTTTTGATTGACATTTTGTTGCCGAGAGACCACAACACGCTCACATGTGTCACCTCGTGTTTATTGAGTTTCTAAGCAAACGAGCTCCAGTCGTTTCTGTAGCATCCACTGCATATGTTAGACTCTTGGAATGCATCATAAATAATCAAACTGCAATGTGTTTCACGCCAATAAATATGCCCATCACTTTTATAGCAGCTGAATATCAGGACGACCTGCAGGATTGGTTTTTCAGCAACAGAAAACTGGACCCAATAAATGATTGTTGTTCAGATGTCCATAGAAATCCAGCTCAGTATGAAAGGCAGTGTTCCAGAGTTCTGAAGTGTGAGATGTTCCTCCGGTCCCACAGACCGGCTTAAGCTCGTCTCAGACTACACTGCATGTTTGAGCTGTTTTAACTGAAAGCAGATCTTAAAATATGTCAGTGCCATTGTTTTGTCTCAAGACAGTAATTTTTCTAAGGCACGTTTATAAAAGCTTCTTAGATGCTGTAATTGAACTAAGGCCTAATCCTGGCTTAGTCTAAACTCTGTCTGTGAAACTGAGCCGGTGTGTTAGTTTAATCTTCAGAGTCAGAGTGAAACCCTTTCAGAACATTGATCAGTTTGAGTCAGCCAATCACGTGAGTCTGGGGCGGGACTATCTGTCTAACTAACCAGTGACAGATGAGGGGGTGTCATTCCATTTGGTGGTGTGGAATTCACACTAACCCTTTAAGTTCTGAAATTTGTCTGTACTACTGAAATCCTGCTGAAACATTTGCTCTTAAAAGGTTAAATTAGATGACGTTTTAATTTGGTATTAATGCCACAGAAGCGTACAGTAAGTGGATGGTAATATCAGTCTGGACACACTTGCATATCTCTGCGTTTAGAGAACAGAGAGGAGACCCTGAATGACCGAAACGTCTTTAAGCTTCTCCTTCCTCGGTATTCCGGACATAATGGCTGTATATCCCGTTGAACTGGCAGCACATTGGGCAAACATATATTCCATACCTGACGTTGCTTTATGTGTGAAAGGAAACCTGTAGCTTTGCATAAATCAGTAGAAGAGGTCGTGACCGGTCGCTGTAGCTCGAGCGCGTCACCTTTCGTTGCTGATGATGACAGACGTGCCGATGTAATGAGGAACGCGGCGTCTGTCGGGCACGGGGCTCTGGGTGCGGTACAGGTACGGGTTCACCTCCTCGCCCGTGAGATGGCTCCGAGCGTAGGGTCCTGATGGGAAAGAGCCGTGCTTGGCCAGGACATGGTGGAGGTTCAGAGAGACGTACGGAGCCTGTGCCGGGAGGCCCGTTCCCAGCAGCACCCTCTTCTCCTCCATGTCGTTCTGATCCGAGAGCCTGGTTGCACCGTTTCTGTCCTCGTACGGTGGGTCCATCATGCACAGTCTGCGCTGACCGAAGCCCTGGAGCCCATGATGCCGCCCAGCCCGCTCGTCCTCTCGCCCTCGGCCCTGGTTCTGACCGGGTTCCTCTTTAAAGGCGGCCCCGGGTCTGAAGCCTCCGTGCAGAAGCTGGGCTGCAAACGCGCCGTCGGCCGCCGGACCTGATGGACACAGAGCGGTGAATCAGTGAATCCATTCCATTCACAACCTTAGAACGATTCACTTTGATTCACAATGAAATTCGTCATTAATTCACACATGTAACTGATTTAATGTTTAGATATTATATTGTATACTAGTTCCTTTGGTTTTTAGCCCGCTTATTTGGGTTTGGGGTCCCCACCATTGACAGGATTTTGTGTCAGTGTTTCCTCCGTTATGCGATAGGGGGCGCTGATACCCCCTGAATCTCCTGATCAAAACCAACCAGAGACGCATCGCTGACGCACATGGAGTCTTTCGCAGAAAGCTTTTTGTTCAAAATGTTGCTTTTTTTAATGTAACTTATTTACCCACATTCAAGTGTTGATAAAAAGGAATGCATGATGTCTTTTTTGTTTAAAAGCAGAGGCTCTGTTCTTTCTTTTGACATATTGCATGTTCAGATATTCAAACATATTCTGGTGTACAAACACGTATTATAACATGTACATGTACTATAGAGTTAGGGTTGGGTTTGGTTTAGTAACTTGTAATTAAGCATAATTTACTGTTATTACTATAGTAAGTACATGTAGTAACGTGTAACTACATCACCTTAAAGTAGTGTAAGCATTGGCGGGGAAAGAGTTAGTATTTAGTGACATTATTGATCTGACTGCATCACGAGAACAAGACCTGAACTCTTTACAGCAGAATCTGAATCTGAACACGCAATATATCAAAAGATCAGAGCCTCTGCTTTTAAACAACAAAAACAAACATTTTGTTCTAGCTTGCATTTTGTGTGTGTGTGTGTGTGTGTGTGTGTATACCGTAGTATGTGCTGCAGGCGGCAGGAGTGTGTGTGTGTATACCGTAGTATGTGCTGCAGGCGGGAGGAGTGTGTGTGTGTGTCTGTACTGGAGTATGTGCTGCAGGCGGCAGGAGTGTGTGTGTGTGTGTGTGTGTACCAGAGTATGTGCTGCAGGCGGCAGGAGTGTGTGTGTGTATATACCGTAGTATGCGCTGCAGGCGGCAGGAGTGTGTGTGTACTGGAGTATGCGCTGCAGGCAGCAGGAGTGTGTGTGTGCGTGTGTACCGGAGTATGGAGCAGGAATGTGTGTGTGTGTACCGGAGTATGGAGCAGGAAAGTGTGTGTGTGTACCGGAGTATGGAGCAGGAATGTGTGTGTGTGTTTACCGGAGTATGGAGCAGGAATGTGTGTGTGTGTACCGGAGTATGGAGCAGGAATGTGTGTGTGTGTACCGGAGTATGGAGCAGGAATGTGTGTGTGTGTACCGGAGTATGGAGCAGGAATGTGTGTGTGTGTGTGTACCGGAGTATGGAGCAGAAGTGTGTGTGTGTGTACCGGAGTATGGATCTGGAGTGTGTGTGTGTGTGTACCGGAGTATGGAGCTGGAGTGTGTGTGTGTGTACCGGAGTATGGAGCTGGAGTGTGTGTGTGTGTACCGGAGTATGGAGCAGGAGTGTGTGTGTGTGTACCGGAGTATGGAGCTGGAGTGTGTGTGTGTGTGTACCGGAGTATGGAGCTGGAGTGTGTGTGTGTGTACCGGAGTATGGAGCTGGAGTGTGTGTGTGTGTACCGGAGTATGGAGCTGGAGTGTGTGTGTGTGTACCGGAGTATGGAGCTGGAGTGTGTGTGTGTGTACCGGAGTATGGAGCTGGAGTGTGTGTGTGTGTACCGGAGTATGGAGCAGGAGTGTGCAGGTGCGCTGCAGGTTTATTGTCTCCACCGCAGCTCCAGGGCGACTGCAGTGAGGAGAGGACGTGCCGTCTGGAGGGGCTCGGGGTCACCTGTGCTTTCCGGCAGTCGCTGGAGGCCTGAGTGTGTGTGTGTGTGTATGCGCAGGACAGAGGCAGCGTGTGAGACGGCTGCTGGATGTGCGTCAGTGAGACGGGGCTCTGCTCCTGGCAGGACTTCCAGGACGGAGACTCCAGTGAGGTCTGAAAACCAGAAGCAACTGTCACGTACACGTCAGAAGCCGCGCGCGCCGGCACGTTCCCAGGAGAGTCTGCCGACTCTTTTACCTGTGAATACGGACATGCTTTGGGTTTGCTTTTGATTTTGGCTGCTTTGGCTTTCAGCTGTTTGCGTGAGTCCTGAGGAGCTGCGAGACAGTTCTTATAGGATAGGGACGGTCTGGATCTGCTCTGGTCCTGAGAGAGCTGCATCTCTTTATATTCCACATCCCTGCAGAGAGACACGGCATCAGTCTCCGTCTCCACACCACACATGCTGTTAGGGAGGTCAAAGGTCACTCACGTGAGGACGTAGTTGACGCTGACGATGCAGTGCGGCCGGGACGAGCGGCTGTTGTGAACGATGGTGGCGTAGCTCTGCACCCAAACCCAGCCGCCGTGTTTGGACAGCAGACGGTAGTATTTGGTGGTGACCTGCCCCTTCACCAGCACTGAGACACACACACACAGAACACTGTTCATACGTGTCAGTAGAACGAACACGCTCATGCTGTGGGTGCAGATGATGTGAATCGACTCACGTAGATGATGTGCATATCGCAGGTGGAAGACGTCACAGCCGTGGACGTGATGGTAGAGAGTCTTCTCGATCAGATCCTGCGGCTCATAGCCGGTCAACTCGGCCACCCTGACACACAAACACACTCCAGTGAGACACACGCGTTCCACACACCCTTCCTAGTGATGTTAGAGTTGCTGTGCAGTTTTTTGTTTCTACCAAATGGTTATTTTATATGGTTAACAATATAAAATATAATCACAGCTGATGTTTCTTAGTATTATTGGTGCATTCAAGTCCTTCTGGGAAGTTCGTATTTACAAGTTGGAAAGTCGTAATTACAATGTCAGGTCACTTTGATCGGAGCAAAATGGCGATGGACCATTTCTACAAAAAATTCAGCAAGATTTGTTTTACAAAATTATGAATAAAGATTCATTATTCATTTTATGAAGATGTAAAGTGTATTGTTATATATTATTTTGTACTATTTTGTACATGCAACTTAGCTAGTCATGTGTGTTCGAGCTTCTTCTTATTAAAATGAAGTGAGTTTGTGCTTAAAACAAGAACAAATATCTGCCAGACAAAAATAATCTTAATTTGAAGAGAAAACTAGATTATTTTTCTGACTCCACTGACAGATATTTGTTCTTGTTTTAAGCACAAACAGTAACACAATTCACAAAACCACACACCCAAACGGCAAAATACCTCGTATATCTTGCTAAATGAAGCACTGCAACCAAAACTACATTAGCATTATCAAAATCAAACTTTTGCACGCAATGGCACACACTTCATTCATATTTCCAGATTTTTGTCTAACCAGCTACACACTGTTGGGCATAATGAAAAGCACTCTCATCTTTAGTGTGCTTTGCCATAATACTGAAATGTGTAAATTAAGTTCAAATTGTAGAAAATTCTTCAGATTGTTCACATGCACAGAAATATTTGCAGATACACACACATGCTGTTAAAAAACAAGTCAGTGCATTATATGCACAGCAGATATATTTACATGGGACTGAACAAAAATATGCTCACAAAAAAACAGTAAACTGAAAAAGAAAATTGCATCCTCCCTCTTCCTCTTCCTCTCTCTACAACTTCTTCCATTGCTGTTGTAGCAAAAAGGTGCTCACCTGTGGTCTTTGCAGTGCTTACATCCTGATGAAGTGTTAGCCATTAACCAATGAGGGGATGGCCGGGTGGCTCATGTATTAGCTCATGTAGTGTCATTCTGAATGGCAGTGTTTTGAAATGGCAAACATGTGACTTTATGTCAGATTGTTGTGTCTTATGCAGAGAACCGTGTTCAGTGCATTTAAAAAGTGACATTTTGAATTGCAAAATGTGTGTAAAGCATAAAATGTGTTTAGACTTTAGGAGACTTGAGAAGAGGTTTTGCTCTCTGTGTGTCAGTTTAAATAATTGTGCTGTGCATGTCATGTTAGTGTGTTAGCAATTGGAAAAAAACTGTAATATCTTCAGTGATTTCTATTTTCCAGTAAATTAATCTTGATTTAAGAATGTTTAGATATTTGTGCTGGAAAACAAGAGAAAAACACTGAGGAAGAACATCATGTTTGCAGTGTTGGACTGGTAAATACGATCGTTCCGACAGGATTGAATGCACCGTATGAACGGCCGGACACGGCCTCATGAGGTCAGGTGTTTCAGCCGAAGCTCACCTGCTGTCCAGGAAGATGAGTTTAAGATCGAGACTCGCACGGAACATGAACATGTTGCTGTGGAGTTTGATCTCCGTCACGCCGCTGGGAGGAAGCGACTGACCGACCGCCACCAGACCCACGATCTGATAGCAGGACTCGTACAGAGACACGTCCATCACAAACTGACGGAGCTTCAGGTACCCGCTGCAGTGAATCACCTACACACACCAGACAGGTTCAGTTAAGAGAGAGAGAGAGAGAGTGTGTGTGTGTGTGTGTGTGTGTGTGAGACTGAAGAGAGCGACCTGTCAGAGATCATGTCTGTAGAATGAAGTAACACTCACACATGCTCACTCTCTCTCTCTCTCACACACACACACTCGTATATGTCCTGTTGACCAGCGTCGCAGGGCGTGATTCATTCTTTACTTAACACAAAGCACTTGTTTATTGCCAATGTAAATTTTAAACAAATCTCCGAGGCTTGATTCATGAAAGCTTATCCAGCTCGTGCATGTGCGAGGGGAAACTGGTGGAGACGCCATGGAAACGGTGGTGTCGGACGCGAGCTGTCAAACGAGTCTTTGCTACGTTTAATCAGATCAGTTTGATGGTCATCAGAATCTCGCCCAACTGCAGTGAATGGCACATGAATACGGCTTTAAATGACTCTCGATGTGAACTCGAGCTCTTGACAAACGCTCTTGCCTTGCTTTATAATGACATTTGCAATGCAAAACCCAGGTTTGACATGCGCATGCAGAAAATAACGCAGAATATCATTTTACCGGCCATTATCTGTTTTGATACCATATGAACATGTGCGGATGTTTCATGATTCAGAGCTGAAAACAACTGAAGAGAGACACACTCACCTTATACCCGCCGCACGTGAGTCCCGCGTTCCGCTTCGCCAACACACACTTCATCCGCAGGAAGAACGAGCGCTCGAGTTCAAACTCTGGAACACACAGAACAGAAGAGCTTTTCAGATAAATATAAACCATTGTAATTAATTTCATGCGTGTGTGTGCGCGCGCGTACCCTGAAGGAAGTGCGGGTGCAGCGGCGGGTGCGCGCTCAGCACCGCGCTCATCTCATCGTGGTCTGACGGGTGGATGTACTCAAAGATGCTGTTTCCAGTCAGTTCCACCTACAGCACAGATTATACACCATCATTCAGTCAGCACAGATTACACACCATCATTCAGTCATCACAGATTACACACCATCATTCAGTCATCACAGATTACACACCATCATTCAGTCAGCACAGATTACACACCATCATTCAGTCATCACAGATTACACACCATCATTCAGTCATCACAGATTATACACCATCATTCAGTCAGCACAGATTACACACCATCATTCAGTCATCACAGATTACACACCATCATTCAGTCATCACAGATTATACACCGTCATTCAGTCATCACAGATTACACACCATCATTCAGTCATCACAGATTACACACCATCATTCAGTCATCACAGATTACACACCATCATTCAGTCATCACAGATTATACACCGTCATTCAGTCATCACAGATTACACACCATCATTCAGTCATCACAGATTACACACCATCATTCAGTCATCACAGATTACACACCATCATTCAGTCAGCACAGATTATACACCGTCATTCAGTCATCACAGATTACACACCATCATTCAGTCATCACAGATTACACACCATCATTCAGTCATCACAGATTACACACCATCATTCAGTCATCACAGATTACACACCATCATTCAGTCAGCACAGATTATACACCGTCATTCAGTCATCACAGATTATACACCGTCATTCAGTCATCACAGATTACACACCATCATTCAGTCATCACAGATTACACACCATCATTCAGTCATCACAGATTATACACCATCATTCAGTCATCACAGATTACACACCATCATTCAGTCATCACAGATTACACACCATCATTCAGTCATCACAGATTACACACCATCATTCAGTCATCACAGATTACACACCATCATTCAGTCATCACAGATTACACACCATCATTCAGTCATCACAGATTACACACCATCATTCAGTCAGCACAGATTACACACCATCATTCAGTCATCACAGATTACACACCATCATTCAGTCATCACAGATTACACACCATCATTCAGTCATCACAGATTACACACCATCATTCAGTCATCACAGATTACACACCATCATTCAGTCATCACAGATTACACACCATCATTCAGTCATCACAGATTACACACCATCATTCAGTCATCACAGATTACACACCATCATTCAGTCATCACAGATTACACACCATCATTCAGTCAGCACAGATTATACACCGTCATTCAGTCATCACAGATTATACACCGTCATTCAGTCATCACAGATTACACACCATCATTCAGTCATCACAGATTACACACCATCATTCAGTCATCACAGATTATACACCATCATTCAGTCATCACAGATTACACACCATCATTCAGTCATCACAGATTACACACCATCATTCAGTCATCACAGATTACACACCATCATTCAGTCATCACAGATTACACACCATCATTCAGTCATCACAGATTACACACCATCATTCAGTCATCACAGATTACACACCATCATTCAGTCAGCACAGATTACACACCATCATTCAGTCATCACAGATTACACACCATCATTCAGTCATCACAGATTACACACCATCATTCAGTCATCACAGATTACACACCATCATTCAGTCGTTTTACGGCGCGTTTCCCTGATATCTGTCAGGCGGCCTGAAGAGAAACCAGTCACTGAACCCCAGCTGAGATTAAGACTGGGAATCTGTGTCATTTAAGAAGATTACATCAACTCACAAAAATGCCTATTGTGAACAGGGTGTGTATTCACACGTTTAAGAGTGTGTGTGTGTGTGTGTGTGTGTCGGGCTGAAGCTAAGCTCCTGTTTGTCTGAAATTGATCTGCGTCCATCTCAAAGACACAGTCTGATTCCCGCTGCAAAAAGTTCATGTATAAAAACACGATTTGCATGTGAAAACAAAAGCGGATTCTGTGCAGGACTTTGATCCATTTTTGTGTGTAAATTAGCAGGGCACATCAGACACAGGGAAGGTCACTTCACAGCACTTCAGCGACAAATTACTTTCTCTGCAGCTGCGCGGAGACGCTAATCTGATCTTTGTAGCGCGGCGGCGCGCGGGGGCCGCAGGAGCGCGCAGGAATGTGCACTTTACTAAACGTACTGCGTTTGTGTGTTTCAGAGATCAGACTAACACACAATAACGTCCTGTCCGAGTCCGCGTCCGAACATAATGAACTGCCTGTCGACGCCGGTTGCGCTTCAGCGTTTGCAGTGAAGTCTCAGTCTCGGTCTTTGCGTCGTCCAGCAGTGGTCAGCACATTTGAATGCTCAGTAGTCCGTGTACACAGGTGTTCCCACATTAACAGCTTCATTTGCGTCGGCCCGTGCGATTGGGGCTCGTCTCTCCGGCCGCTGCTGCTTTGACTAGGCAATAAAAACAGCGTTGTCCCTTTAACTCACCCGTGACATCTCCGATGGATTCTGGATTTCCTCATAATTTTTTCTAGTGTTTTATACCAAGGTCATTGCCAACATCTTCACAAAATTCTTCTTTTAGTGCTCCCCAACTAAATTAGCCTCAAATATTCAACACTTCCTCATTCTAAGAAAATTCATTTTTAATTTCTATGAATTGTCGTTTTTATTGTTTCTATTGTCTTGATGTTTGGTCAGTAATCAATGCTGTGGTTTCTAATACAGCTGCTAAAGTAACTGTAACATTGTCTCTTTTCCTCTTTTGGAAAGTCGCGGGAAAGCAGAAATGATTTTTCCTCTGGTGACAGACATTTACCCGCCAGTTTCAAAGATTTCACTGAAGCTTCATCTCCATTCCCTTTCGTCTTTTTTCCAGTTCTTCTCCTCACTGAAGCTTCTTCTGTTTCTGCTCATGTTGACTCAATCCAGTTCGCTTTAGGACAGAAGCGCGTCTCTCGACACACGGACTGAGGAGCTTCTAGAGCAATGTGTTTGTGTTTAGAATGTGTGTAAACTGCATAAAGGCACGATTCACCCAGAAAGCCATCCTTTACTCACTCTCGTGTCGCTCCTAACTGTTGAGAAATGCCTCTGATTTGACTGTTTTATGCCAGTGCTGTTCGGTTCCCAACGTTCTGCAAAATATCTTCTTTTGTGCCCAGCAGAAGAAAGAAACCCAGACTGGTTTGGAAGGACATGAGGGTGAGTGAGTCCCTTTAGGCTTATGTAATGGCGTTCTGACTGCGGTAATTCTGCTGCAAAAATTCGGTGCCTAATCCTAATTTACATTCATGAATTTAGCAAGAGATTTTATCCAAAACTTTTAAATCAAACCCTAACAGATCAGTATCTAAAAATAGAAATGGTATTTCACATTAATCATAATTTACAATATTACTATTTTAAATTGTATTTTGATTAGTTAAATGCATTGGTTTCCTTTCAAAAACATTCTTAGTGTTTTATAATTTTTGAATGCGTGTGTGTGTGTGTGTGTGTGGGGGGGGGGGGGGGGGGGGGTCTCTACATGCCCAAATGTAAAATCTAGACATATTAAACAAGCTCAACCTCAGTGTTTTTCTTCAGACTTCAGGTCTGAATTTCTCAATAAAGACACAATGAGGAATAACGATATTGAGCAAACAGTCACTTCACATTCCGCAGATTATATTATAAAGCCATTCTTCTGAAAGTCCACATGTTCTCAGTGGTGTGTGTGTGTGTGTGTTATCACTGTGACCCCAGACTGACCCTCGGTTCATGTTAAACTCTCACCTGTGACAAACCCAGATGGACCGAAGCTGTTTCTGAAATGTACATGATTTTACCGTCAGACGCGACGACAAACACAAACCCGTCCAGCGTCTGGAAAATAACGCCAGAATACATACACACATGTTATTATATGATTCATGTGCGTTTCAATGAATTAGTTGAAGTTGTGTGTAAAAGCGTCGCACCTGCAGCAGGTGAGATCCCAGATCTCTGGCCATGAGATCCAGAGGACTGACCCGTGACGACTGACCCCAGGCCTCTCCGAGACCTCACAACACACACACACACACACACACAGATCAGTCAAACATTCATTACAAACATTAGCGCGCGTCGAGCTCTATGCATCCCATATTTCCATTATTCCTTCATAAACCGCAAGAGAAGCTGGTGTTTTATAATAGCTATATAGTTTGGGATGTGAAGAATTCCTCTATATATTAAAAACAAAGAATGAGCGAAAGCGGACTGTCTTCACATTATAAACTCATTTAAACTGCAGTTTAACGGGACGTTATATTAATCTGTATTATCACATGCTAATTTAAACACATTTATTTGTTAACTTCATGTGGAGAATCTGAAAAAATATGATTCATGTAAAATATTGTTCCCCCGAAGCCGTAATGTTTTATTAAATTATCCAATTTTAAAACGAAACAATTTTAAGTTAATATATTGTAGACAGATACTGGTAAATAGTCAATTACAGAATTACAACAACGCACTGTACTAGCATAGTGTAATTTATAGAAGAAATATCTCTAAATATGGATATGGATTAGAAATATCTCTAAATATGGATATGGATTCTTTATTTTCTTCCATTTGTGAAATATCATCCCGTAGATATAATTTGAGATCTGTTATGATGCATTATAAATGTGTCTTTATATCCTGCACAGGATTTTGACTGGAAGACGGAAAGAGAAAAGCATTTCATAATAATAATAACACTCTTAATCATTATTATATTTAATCATTTATTTCTAGACTTTTGGACTTGGAGTGGTTAGACTAATTGACTTAATGAGTTGATTTTCAAATGCTTTAAGATTAATTCAATGAAATTAAAATGGTCCGCCATAAATAAAAACAAGAGATTTGACCCTTACCGTCCGGAAACACGGCTCTGATCTTCAGGTAGCTGCTGGTCAGCCGGATGATGGACGCTTTGTCCAGCTGAGATGTGATCGCCGAGGGCAGCGGCAACAGTTTGGCCAGTTCATAAAACTCTCCATTTTCTTTTTCTCTTCGTGTCTTCGCAGCATTCTTGGACTTTTCCTTCATCTCGGACACATGGAGAAGACGCGCTGGTCTTTCAGCTGGTTCTGCAGTGCTGCAGTGACTGACGAAAGATTATAGGCTAATAACTTATAATAAATCCAGAACGAGTGTTTATTTCCATTTTAAAAATGTTCGTTTTCTTCCTTTCCTAGCCTATTCCTCTCGACGCCT